>JAJLXP010000015.1:52727-166681 GCA_030674255.1 Hansenula queroliae | reverse complement strand
TATATGCGACAATAGTTGTATGTGGAGTAGGACAATAAAGATATTCTGAGTGCAAGATGGACAATTGAGACCCAGCTGATTCATTCATCAAGGAAAGGCCACTTTACTTTAGCAAGATCATGACTATGAGCTATAAGTAGTAGTTAAAGCTTCTAGTACCTCGTGGGCTTCATTTTCATTTTCTTCACCGTTGATCTTTACTCTTGGACGTTTTGGTCTTGGTATATTCCGGTATTCCAATTTTCAACATGGATGAAAACCACTGGCTCTGGAGAATGACACAGCGTAGTGTAAAGACTTGATACAGTGAGTGTCTCTGAGAGTCAATCTACCTATGATAATTGAAGAAAGCTGCTATACTACGTGAATGATTTCAAACAGAACAAGCAGCCCAATTTGAGCCAATGGGAAATTGGCGAAGCTTACCAAATTGCCCACAATGGTCAAACTGGCTTCGTGTATACAAAACATAATGAGCACATATACACCATAGCCACATATGATGTTTAAGACTATGAGAAGTTTGCGTGTTTAGTTCAAATATATAGACCAATCCAAATACGCGGTAAGCATGATGACACAACTACTTGATTGAACAAAAAACTGGCGTCCGTTAGGCAGACGCTTTGTAGATTCAGTGGCTGAAGTGGATCTTAACTCCTATTTATAATACAGTGTAGAGCCAAGTGATAATATACTGAGCAGCACGCTTCACAACATGGCGCTTAGCAGCCGCCGTGTCTAAATGGTACCAAGATCACGTTATATGGCTATTCATGTTTGTAATTTCACCTTTTGTTCACCATTGATGCTCAAAGCTCACACTGAGTGACGAGTTCGCCAATGAAATTATGTCAACCCACTAATATTATAGATTATAATCATTTTGTATAGGTTGTATTAGCGCTTCAACTAAGTGGGCTTGTAATTTTACCAGAAATCGCCAGATCTACTGTTGGAAATTGATCATACTCTGAAGTATATTGGATGTTTACACTATACTGTACTGGTTTCTTCAAGGCATGGTGTAGTAATAGTCAAACTTGGCCTGAGCCTCAAAGCTCCAAGTAGTCCAATGATGCTTCTCAACATTCAAATGTGATCTGATTTGGAAGCTTCAGTAGATCATTTAGACAAGTTAAGCTACTACAAGAATGACGATCTCACAGAAAAATTAGGGTTCTTGTTTGAGTCATTGGATACCAGTCAGTGCATTGGGCTTGCAAGACCAAATGGAGCTTCAATGATCAAACATGGCTTCATCTATTAACTTAACAATAAACACATAAACCATGTAGCGAAAGAGCTATAGATGAAGTATGTGTCTAGTCCATGTACCGCTTAGAAGTACGGTAAGCAGATTTATAGAAGATTGAGCTAGAGGCATTTCATTTATGAACGTATGGTGCTATGATCATGATAAACTTAACCCGAATTAAAGAAGATCCCCAGCGATGATAGCACGACAGCACATATTTATACCCATTATACAAAATATTTGAAAAAGTATCTTTAGATCTGTATATTGAATATATAGATGTATTAGATAGGACTGAGTAGCGCGCTTAAAAGCCGCCGTGTTCCAAAGGCTTTTATACATCATTTTATGGCATGTCATGTTTACAAACTGGCTGTCACTGTTGAGATCACTGGAGCTAATTGTTGATCGGACTGTCTTCTTTGTGAAAGCCTGAATAGCGGAAGCGCGCGAAGACTTGACGTACAAGTATCTGTACTGTCATTGTAAGTCGTGACAATTGATCAAGATGTAATCTAAGCCTATCGATCTTGAGCTATATATGTATTGACGGGGATGTACTCATACTTGATAAATACGTTCGTCTTCCAGCTCAGGTTCCATAAATTTTAAAAGACGCTCTGAGCAATGTCGACATGTTTTCACATGATCCATGATCGGTGGAACTGAAGCTTGATAAACTACGTGCAATCGATTTCAAAGAGTATAAAGCATCCAAGTTTGAGTCTGTACCAATGCACCGTATGGTGCTCCATGGTCAAACTGGATTCGTGTATGCGAACCATAATAAACACATATACAACATAGTCAGTCACACACATAATGCTCAAGACTATGAAATGTTTTTGTGTATAATTTGTACTAACTATCAAGACGCTAAGAGAATTTGAAACGATAATACGCAAGCCGCCAATCCTAGCTCTAAGAAGCTTATAAATTGATGGACTAGTATATTGGGGGACCCCGAAATCCGTATAAGCTTTGGTTAATTAGATTATAGTGGATCGTCTGTCCATTTTATACACATACAATGGTGAGCCTGCCTGATAATATATTGAATAGCACGCTTTACAACAAAGCGCTTAACATCCGCCGTGCTTTAAAACGTACACTATTCTAGTCTATGACTATTCATATTTGTAGATTAATTGTCACTATCATCAAGATTGAGTTCGGGCATTCTGGATACCAGATTTAATTTACACAGCAATTGTCGTTGAAAATGATGCATATAGTGAAAAGTAAAAGTGTACAGTTGAAACTTCATCATACTAGCTGTATTGTATTCAACGGATGATGGGCCATGTCGACTGTAGTAGTTAACAGCCAGGACAATTATATCGCTATATCGTATTATAGTGTGCTATATATACATAATTTGACGGACTAAGCATATCAGCGCCTTTACATACATGCATTTCGATGAGCCCGTTCATTGATTGATTATTCTTGAAGAGTAAAGCGATATAGTATCTGAGTCTGAGTGCTGATAAATCACTTGGATAAAGCTGTTAGACTACTACCAAGTTGGTCAAAGAATAAGTGGCCCTAGTTTGACTCATTGGCAATATTGGCGCTGTCTTTTCCGAAACACCAAATTGTGCCTTCAATGGTCAGACTGGAATAATTGTATTAACAATTGACAATAAACACACTATACCCATAGATTTAGAATGCTTCTAATATATAGGGAGTAGGTTGTGTCTAGTCTGTAGCGTTCAGACCAATCACTGGTCCCATGGCAATTCGTACAAGATTTAAGCTTAGAAAAAGTCCTAGTTAGCTCGAAGATAAACTAGCGCATGTATGACAAGAATCTTTTGGTGATTTTAGGATGTATTTATACCTAATGGGCTTTGAAAAATTGAATCCTTAGATTTACAAAATGAAAACACACGATGCATTGGATAGGACTGAGTAGCGCGCTTCGAAGCCGCCGTGTTTCAAGGGTGTGAATAAGACATTACATGCTATTAATGTTTGTAAAGTGACGCCATTGCCAGTGTTGGCTTCAATGGGGCTTCAACTGTTCGGACACTAGTTCTTGTAGCAAGGTTGGCTTCGTGATTTGTGAACCTATGTATCTGTACTGACATCGAGCGCCGTGTCAATTGATCAGGATGTTGAAGTGTGTTTCCACGAGCCGAAGAATTGATTGAATAGAAGGTTTGTTAAACTACGTGATTGACTTTAAAAAATATGGAAATACCCAAGTTTGAGTCAGTGGAGATTGGACTATATGCATTGGCCCTTGCAATATCCAGATTGAACTCCATTGGTCAAACTGGCTTTTGTTTATTCACAATTTGAGCAGTAGATACACATTGATATATATCTATAGCTGTAATGTGCACGTATACTTCAGAATGGACACTTCTAGCAGATGGAATCAGACACTTCATAATCCAAGCTGATTGGTACACAGTTTTGATGCCTAGATATATTATGAATATGAAACGAATGAATGTTTCTTAATCGCTCTGATGGCCTTATATAGCTTGGGTCGTAGGTTTATATATATACTTGAAATGTTCTACATGATCAGTGCAATAAGTACTTGGGCAAGGCGACCAACAGCGCGCTTAACAACCGCCGTGGTTAAAAAGCACTATAATCCCGTTCTATGGCCATTTATGTTTGTGGAGCTACTATGTTCATTGTGACCAGGATGTATGGAAGCATGGTCTGTTATACTAATACGCCAGAAGCATAGTGGATAACAGTAAGACTTACGGCGTTATCATTATTGGGTACGTATAGAGTAATGGTTGTGAGCCATGGAATAATAGCGTAGTTGCTTAGGCCTTGGTAGATTCTACGTACGTGAGAGAACAGGTAATATAACTTGTAGCTGTAGCTATGATCTCATCACTTAGTGGTTAGTGGTCATAGCTATAAAGTCTTACGTTACTGTCTCTATGCCTGTAATATAACCAAAAAGGATGGTCAGCCGCTGTGCTTTGACTGAGTCTAGATTCTAGAACAAGTTGTCTATGGATTATAATCAACATTCCCTTGTGATAAGCTTGATACGTTTGGATCTGGAATGTGACGCTGGTCATTTAATTCATAATTACAGAGTCAACGGCCTTGGACACGAGAGTCGCTGTACACTATTTCCATAGTTAATAGCCTTACTTCCACTCTTCAGAGTTCAGCACCAGGGCTTAAAAGTCTGTGATTCTCGCTTGATTGTATAAAAGACATTGGGAGACACTGGGTTATAGACAAACAGCACACCACCACAACCACACAATTTAAATTACAAGAGATCAACAGATTCCAGGTCTAAATTCCACTAAACTCTAAGCAATTGAAACTATTGACGATCTCGATCTCTTTACACTGGTAACACTCCTTTCACTTAACAACTGCCTTTTAATTTTTTAGTACGCGTCCGCTTTTATTCCCCTTTGGAGAAAAAAAATTATCAAGACGCGTCAAAGGCACATAAACTCACTGGCCTGAAAAATTAGGTGAGACAAAAAGGGGATCAAGGTACAAGAATCAAGAGATCTGGAGAGTTTAAAGATTATAATAAAATTATTTGATCCTTGATCTTTAGTACTCACTACCACTTCACTATACAATCATCAACGATGGACACCAATATCCATTCCATCTGGGTCGAGGATGACTATACCTCGAAGCTACACATGAATGATCCTAATGTTCAAGTGATCAATAGTCAGTTCCCAGTGCTTTCGAACAAGGAGAACATTGAATTACCACCATTACCACCAACTTCATTCTTTAAACAACAACAACAACAAAGTCAACATATTGAGAAAGAGAAGAAGAACAAATTCTTCAAAGCATTCAAGAAATTGATCAATGATGAAGAGAAACCAGTTGTGCAAAAGACTATTAGACACAAGATCTCTACACCTTTTGGGTTTAATCACATATCCCACATTGATAACAGTGCTAATGACATAACAGTGTCACAATTGAACCATTTCCCACAACCTTCAGAAACCAAAGTGGAAATCACCACTTCGAAGGATAAGAGAGTATCTACATCTGCAAAGGCATTCTGTACATCTCCTCAAGTTAATCAAACAGTGAAACATATTCCAAGATCTGGCTCCATAGCCACCTCATTGACGATCTCAAGATCATCTTCGACTCAACTATTCAACAGAACAGATTCGATCTCCACCATGGCCACCTCCGTTTCATTATCAACTCATTCCAAGAGACCTTCCATAGTCTCCAATCCTACTCTCCCATTATCCCATCCAACTCACAGTCACCAGAAATCATCATCATCCATTGAAAACTTGAAAAAACTGGAACACACTCAAATCCAAAACCAAACTTCACTGGACTATACCTCGTCGTCATACAAGTTCCCAGCTCGTCATAATCATAATTCGATCCAATGGGGCACACCGGACCCACAGTCTGTCTCTAGACAATCATGGATCTATGAAGAATCCCAGACCCCAAAGCCACAACAACAAGAACCACTAGTCACAATGGAAACTAACACCCCACAGTCGATGACATTACCGATGCATCATGACTCGCCTTATGATATGACACATTTCACTACAAACCTCGAAACATCATTCGAATGCTCCACTGCGGACCTCGGTGAGCTCATCAATAAGTCCATTGAGGACTTTTCCAAGTATTTCCACGAGTCACCGACTATTAATGCTCAACATGGTGATGATGGTGATTCGGAGTCAGAGGAGGAGGATAAGCTGGTCAGCATCAGGGCGGCTGATTGTATTAGGGCTTCGAGATTAGAGGACCTTGCGCAGTGGAAGTATACTGTTGAGAAGGTTAAGGAGGATGAGTTTGATTTTGAAGAGCAGGTGGAAGAAGAAGAAGAAGAGGAGGAGGAGGATACTCCAAAGCAGATGTTGTTGCCCTCCATGATCTGAATGAATTGATTATTTTGTTATTGTTTTCTTGTTTGTTTTTATCACGTTTAATGTCCAACTCACTACACTCACTTTGCATCACTTTGTTATAACTATTCATTCATTACATCTTGTTTTATATAGACATTTATTCATAGACACTCGCTTACCTTTATGTACACACACACCAATGAATGACCAACTTTTGTTCACATGTTCACTAATTCATAGTCACTGACATTGCCTTCTTTACAGATTTCAACTCAGCGGAAACTTCGATGATCCTTGTTCTGAGATTGATCAACTGGATCATTAAGGGTAATGACTTGTTGAAATGCGTTTGCGATTGACGGAGTTGTAAAGGGACAAGCACACCAAACATGGAGATCGGGTTATACTTCCTTATTGGCTTCTCCTTTTCCTTCTCATTAACATCTTCTTCCTTGATCTTTCTGTTTCTTATACTCTTGGACTCCCTTTGCGGTTGTCTGGGCTCCACGTCTCGTAATGACAAAGTGTTGTAATCATCATCTGATATCTGGATATTCCGTATCGTTTGCACACGTTCATCCCAGTAGTCCCGACCATATGGTTTATTTAATGACACTTGCGCATAGTTGGCCCTGGAAAGGTTGATGAATCCTTCTTTGAACTCATGTTGTAATTGTTCCAAAGCGGTGTTGTATTGGTCTAGTAGTTCCAAGTATTTGATGGTTAATTGAGACTGTTTATCAGCAGATTCTTCTGGAAATTTCGAGTAGTGTGGGAATAAGTCGTCTGATAGTTCCAATGCACTGAGTTTGGATGACAATTCAGCAGTTTCAGTGGTCATTTTGGCTGTTGTTGATGTTGATCCAGTGGTAATAGTAAAAATAATAGTAAGTATAGATTGTTTTTCATGGAGAAAAAAACAACAGATTTACATCAATATCTCAACATGAGAACATTATCACTACTAACATCTCAAACGAACTAGAAGATAAACACTATGGCCGACAGACTGACACAGCTACAGATATGTCTGGACCAACTCATGGAACAGTTCTGCGCAACGCTGAACTATGTGGACAAGAACCACGATTTCATCCCGAGTGAAGGTGAAGAAAAGATGTCAGATACACAGGCAACAGTAGCTGACCCAAAGGAGTTCCAATCTACAATGAATGAACTATCAACCGACTTAATATTGAAAACAAGACAGATTCTCACACTGATATCCTCACTACCTGGTGCGGGTGTTTCACCAAGGGAGCAAATATCACGGATCCAGGAACTACAGCAGGAATTGAAACAGGTGGAACAAGAAAAATTGGACAAAATAAAGGAGAAGGATGAATTACTCACATGGTGTAATGAATTGATTACAGGGTTTTCAAAAGATTTGATAGATTCGAGAAGGGGACTATAATATACACAACTTCTTATAGGGTCCTCTCTAATTCACACACCAATGACTGGTGCCTTGTAGACATCACAGTTATAATTCCAACTATCAACAATCTTGGAGGCAACACATTGGTCATAAGTCCATGCTGTACCATATGTAATTGGCATTAATGAAGTATAGTAATGATACACCAACAACAATGTCACCACGGCGATACCTGTACCGACAGTACCCTTTTTAAATGAAACGTATTCAAATGTAACACCAATCAAAAGGATACCAAAATATAGAGATGGTTCATAGTATGATTGGAAATATTCACCATCGTGTAAGAAATATGGCACAAAATGTAGTGCCCATCCAGAGACTAACCAAAGAGCATGTTGTCTATACTTAATACTGTCCAATGCATAATCAACACGAACCAAATCCAATAGTTTCACAAGGGCAAAACTTGGAATCAAAAGGACAACAAGCCACCAGATGATTGGGTTCCCAACCAAGTGGATTATACCTTCGTTTTGCTTAACATAGTAGTTCACACCCTTAGTGACAAAAGGCCAAAAGATTGGATCCTGGGTCTTACCATTTGATTTAATACCCAAAAACATTTTCAACATCTTCGCATTCAACTCTTTGAATTTGGATAAGAATGATACATGGCGTGTTGGGTATTGGTCCAACAAGTCAGGATGCATATCATAATTAACCTTTGCGTCATATTTCACACTTTCGACAAACCATTGGGCACGAGATGGGTTAGGTGATTCGATACACAGGACTTCTTGTTGATGGAATCCCCATTCTGGGAGTTTCAAATCATGCGAAATCACAGTACAATGTTTCTTTGCGCTCCATAATCTAACACGGGTGTTGACGGCTTCGATGTATCTTGAGGAGGAGCCTTTATTATCAGCATCCTCGACTTTCAAAAGGAATACATCCTCATCTTCACCACTGAATGAACTGTTCCCGAAACAACTCACTTCCCAATCGTATTCTTGTTCAGAGATTGGTGGTTTGGATTCGGTGACTCTAAGAAGTTTCCCAGTGTGTTTATGTCTGATTCTCACTGTTGAGTCTTTTCTCACTCTTGGATCCATGGCCTCGTGCATTGGTTGTACAGGCTCAATGACCCATTCGTTACCGAAATCACTATAGTCAAACACAGTGACTTGTTGATTACGAGATCCACTCTTGTAGTCATATGGATGGGAGTGTAAATATCCGCCTAATGACTCTGCGTGTCTAAAAGTGATGGAACTTCCATAGGTGACGTATTTTGGGATCTCTGGAATAGAGTTACCATTGAAAGAACGTTGGAAATCAGTGGTTAATAATGAGGTGGCCCTGGTGGAATTGGCTAATAATGCAACATGAAGGGCAAATGTACCTAAATAGATGATGATTGGTGCAATTAGGAAAATGGATAATCTGGAAGAGACATGTTTGGTCAATTGACAATTGGAAACTTGTAAATCACCAAACAAGTACCAAACGCTTTGTAATGAGACAAGACCGATCCAGGCAATAGTGGAGAAGGCAATCCATTTAGTGGAGATCCCTAAACCTAGTGCTAAACCTGTTAACACAGAGTATTTAAACCATTCTTGAGTGAATGGCTTCGTAACAACAAATTTAGTGAATCCAAACACAGCAACACTCAACAAAAATAACGTAAGTGAATCAAGCATGAATAATCTTGAAGACACAATGAACGAGTTTTCCAAAACCATTAATAACGAAGTGAAAACAGCGATAACGGTTCTAATACCCAAGTTTCTGCATGTCAAGAATCCCAACCCGACAGTACCAGCACCCAATAATGATGAAACGATTCTTAAATCAACAAATGGGAAATTCGTACCTTGGAAAGATTGTCCAGCTTTCGTTAAAGAAGTGGCATCACCTTTGTAGCCCAAGATTCTAGCAATGAAGGTATAAAAGATCTTACCGAATGGTGGTGTGATATCTAGGAAGAAATTACCTTTCAAGTAATCATTAATATGCGAAACGATATGCACTTCATCAAAGACTATCGTGTTTGGTTTCTGTAACCCAATGAATCTCGTGTATAACGCAACGATGACCAGGACAGCTAATGAGATATAGTCATTCTTGCTTAGCAATGTTTGGTCAATTGTTTGTTGTGGGATCTCAGTGGAGAAATAAGGTCTCTTGATACCTTCTTTATAGTTTGGAGGTGTGATTGGCGATGATGATGATGGTGTGGATATTGGTGATGTGGCATTGGTTTTGGCCTTGATTCCCGCTGGAGGCGTGAGGATCTTTTTCTTTGGGGCCATTGTCAGACACTCAAAGAATTCAGCTGATAATTAAGTCAGTTCACTGGTAAGTATCAGCACCAGATTCCTGAAATTTCAATGACATTTACGTGTCAAAAGATGGGACATTATCAGTTCTCGGGAGACGTGTTCGCGAATTTTATTGAGAGACAAAAACCCGTGAAATCTGGCAGAAATTTTGGATTACGTAAACACATACTCAAGGAGAATAAAATAGCACGTAAAATTCATGAATGGATAACAATAATTTGTGGTACAAAAAGATCCCTGTGTAAAAGGAGATAAAGAGTAAGTCATAACGGTCGTAAAAAGGCATAATAGGTGGACAAAATTGGCTGAAAAAAAAGGGGAGGGGGGAAGAAAGGAGAGATTCAATGATGATGGATATACAATCCACCATCTCTCTCTTCCAAGATATTGATCAAATCAGAGACATCATCACTGTTCAAGTCCCAGCCCAACTTAGAAGTGATCCTAACATTCTTCAAATTAGGCAATCTATCCTCCAACAGGGCAATAGTCAAATCGTCTGGATGGATCTTAGTCCCCTGACCCAACCCACCACTTGAATCGATCCAAAGCGTCTTTAAGGGGCGATTACCATTTACCAATTGTGGCAACAAGTCCTCAGAAAATAAGAATCTTGAACAGTAATCCACAGTGACTTGTAAAAACAACAAGTTTGGACAGTATGAAAAGATGTAATCCATTGCTTGTTCACCTAGCCCTGGCATTGGGTATTGGATTGACAAGTGTGTTAAATTCTCACCAAATTTGGCCAACATGTTATAAATGGCGAATTCTTTTAATGCAGGACAATGGGCGAATTCCAAACGGGTGATGGATTTAGGCAAGACTGAGTTCATGATGAATTCATCCGAGACACCACCGCTTAATCTTAGGTACCAAATGTTTGGAGGCCAGAAATATTGATCATAGTCTTCACAAGTGATTGAGGATCTTGGGAATGATAAATGTGTCAAGTTTTGACAGTTTCTGATCGAGTAGAATAGTTCCTTGAGGTTCATAGTTTCACTGACTAATCTTAAGTCAAGGACTTTAATCTTGTGACACCCACGAAGACTCACTAGTGGGGAATACCCGAAACTGGTTTGTGGTGCGACAAAGACTTCCAAGTTCTCAGAACATCTTCTCAATAATTTTGAGACATACGAGTTTTTACCACTTTGGATGATTGTAGACAAGTCCAAGATCTTGACATGTTTACCAACTTTGTTTCTCACTGAACTCAAAGTCTCAACAAATTGGAAAAAATTGTAAGAGTCCAACACAGGGCGTTTGTATAGGATTGGTAAGTATAATTGATGAAAAAGTTTACAGACTCTCAAGTATTTCGGATCAATCTTTTCAACATATTGCAAAACCAATGTCAAGATCTCAACTGGTAATTTCAAATGATCTGGGTCATTTTGAACAACTGGGGTAGCAATTTTCTTCTTGTTTTGGAAGTGGAAATCGTTGAAATTGATAGGAATCTCCACCAACTCTCCCTTTTTGATACGTTCACCAATAATAGCAAATTTTAAAACATCAATTTTTTGGAATTTAGAAACAGGCCAAGCGAGTGAAGAGTAATCGTTCTCATTATCGGAGTAACAACTACTCTTCACAACTGCACTTTGTGTGACTTCGTCGTCTTCTCCATCTTCATCGTCGTCATCACTCGAGTGTTGATGTGCTCCGTTCAGGTTCCCGTTCTTGTTCAAGACTCCAGGTCCATAACGTCTGTATGGAACCCTAGTCTTCTTTGGTCTCCGCTTATTAGCCATGATGACAAAGCAAGAGATGTATTATTTGGCGAGTAATAAGGCTGTTGTTTGGTTTTCTGTTCAAGTGTTTCTTTGAATCTCAGGATCTCTGTGTCTTAAGGACCTCTCTTCTGGTCTTGATCCCTTGTCTTTGTGTGAATCTCCTTCTTGAGCCACTAATTTCGTTAGTGATTGATGATCTTTTTAGTTGTTTTTTTAAGGATTGTCATAAAATCTTCGCGAATTGATTTTGTATTAATTTGTAGAATCGATTCGCGATAAATTGCTATTTACGTAATTTATTACTAATCACAATAAGCAGCAACGAAAAACTGACGCGTCATATTTTTTATAGGGAAACACGAAAACGACACGCTTAATTTCCAATTGTACCCACAACAGTTCTCATCTCCAGGGCATCGCTGGATTTGGCATAGAGTCGAGAAATTATCAAGAGGACTCTTTTCGACTTATAGCATATGCTGAGGATTAATTGCCTGAGGAGAAGTATCATCAAAACACAACCATATCGTGCATTGCTGCCATCGGTACTCATCAACACCAACAAGAAACCAATAATGTCTGGTCAACGTGATATATTTTCGATGCTCTCGAGGCAAAAGAGAGGCAATAAAGATGAACCTGTGAAGGAAAAGCCAGCTACAAAGAAGAGAAGCCCTTCGCCACCAAGAAAGAAGCCAAAGACCGAGGAAACTACTGCTAAACCAGTCGAGGCTAAAGAAGATGTCAAGGCAACTGTGGAAATTGAAGACAAATTGACAAAAGCCCAAGATGAACCTGTCACTGGTGATAAAGAGGCATCACATACTCCGGAATCTGACCACGATGATTTGGAATTCGATTCTGAAACGGAAAAGAAAGATCGTGCTGATGCTGAAAAGCTAACCAAACTGGAACCTACGAAATTGGAAACTAAGCTATCAGACAGTAAACCAATTCCATATGCCGCAGTGGTGGAGGTGTTTGAAAAGATTGAAGCCACTTCGAAAAGATTGGAAATCATTCAATACACTTCAGATTTCTTCTTGAAAGTATTACAAACAAATCCACACGATTTAGTACCAATCACATACTTGTTCATCAATAGACTAGGGCCAGACTATGAAGGCTTAGAACTGGGGCTAGGTGAAACCATCTTGATCAAGACAATCAGTGAAAGTACAGGGAAATCCACCGCACAAGTCAAGGCTAAATATAGAGAAACTGGTGACTTGGGGTTAATTGCCCTACAGGCAAGATCTGTTCAACCAACAATGTTTAAACCAAAACCATTGACTGTGGATACAGTGTTTGCCAATTTGAAATTGATTGCACAAGCTTCAGGTAAGGATTCACAAACGAAAAAGATCAACATTATTAAAAGAATGCTTACTGCTTCCCAAGGTCTAGAGGCCAAATTTTTGATCAGATCATTAGAATCCAAGCTAAGAATCGGTCTAGCTGAAAAGACAGTTCTAATTTCATTGGCTAAAGCCCTTGTGACTTTTGAAAACATCCAGAAGGGCAAAAAATCTAAAAACATATCACCTGAACTATTTGTTAAATCTGAAGAAATCATTAGAGATGCATTTTGTCAAGTGCCTAACTATGAGGTCTTGATCACCACTGCCATTGAACACGGTGTGATGAATTTGGGGAAACATTGTACATTGAAACCAGGTATCCCATTAAAGCCTATGTTGGCAAAACCTACCAAATCTGTTGGTGAAGTGCTGGATAGATTCAATGGCGAAGAATTCACATGTGAATATAAATATGATGGTGAGAGAGCTCAAGTGCATTTGCTAAACAGTGGTGAAGTGAGAGTTTATTCGAGAAATTCGGAGGATATGTCACAAAGATATCCTGATATCATTGATAGTGTTAAGGGGTTCTTGAAACCGGACCAAGGTACACAATCCCTGATTTTGGATTGTGAAGCTGTGGCATGGAGTAGAGAAGACGAGAAGATCCTGCCGTTCCAAGTCTTATCCACGAGAAAGAGAAAAGATGTCCAGGCCGAAGATATCAAAGTCCAAGTTTGTCTTTTCGCATTCGATATCCTATGTCTAAATGACAAGCCATTGATCCAAGAACCATTGAGAGAAAGAAGAGACGCTATGTATAAAGTCCTAAACCCAATACCTGGCAAATTCCAATTCGCTACAAGTAAGACAACTTCTGATGTTGATGAACTACAGACCTTCTTGGATGAATCCGTTAAGAGTGCTTGTGAAGGTCTTATGGTTAAAACTTTAGATACTGATCCATATAGACCAAGTCAAAGATCCAACTCGTGGCTGAAATTAAAGAAGGATTACTTGGCCGGTGTCGGCGATTCGTTGGATCTTGTTGTCATTGGTGCTTATTACGGCAGAGGTAAAAGAACAGGGACATACGGTGGGTTCTTGTTAGCGTCATATAATCAAGACTCGGGTGAATACGAAACCTGTTGTAAGATTGGTACTGGGTTCTCTGATGAGATGTTGAAACAATTGTATGAAACATTATCCAAGACTGAGATTAGTGAACCAAAGGCATACTATACATTTGATTCCAGTGCCGAACCGGATGTTTGGTTCGAACCAACGATGCTTTTCGAAGTGTTGACTGCTGATTTATCCTTGAGTCCTGTCTATAAAGCTGGTGCCGAGGTGTTTGGTCGTGGTGTTTCATTGAGATTCCCAAGATTTATAAGGATTAGAGACGATAAAGGGACAGAGGATGCTACGTCGAGTGATCAAGTTGTGGAGTTCTACGAGAGACAAGTCGCCACTCAAGGTTGAGAGATGACCCTGATGTATATATGTTAAATGCTGATGGATGCTTTTTTCTTCACAAATAATTTGGTCTTGCAATTTTTTTTAAAGAGCCCAAACTTTGGTTCCATAGCGATAAAAGGTCAAGGGGAACGCCCTGTAGAGCGTTAAACTGTTCTTAAGTTATTGATTTTTCGAGCAATTTGATATTGCTAGCTGTCTGCACTTCACTTGTAAGAGTGTTTATGACTGAAATGACCCACGGTAATTGACCCGCTCCACATTGACAGTTCAGTGTAAATCAACTAAAATCAACCCCCTGAATAGCTCCTTTTGAGACAAACGAGCGGAAACACAGCATGGTTAATCGTGTACCGGCTCATCAGGTAAGAGAAACAGCATGTGCACTAATATTCTCGACCTCCCTAATGAGATATTTGCTCAGGTCATGTCTTTTGTTCATCCAGTGGACCTGAACACTTTATTTAGCATGCAACCATTCTTTGAAAAATTGGAGCAATTTTGCATCTTGTTCACAGAGTATCCAACGCCCCAAATATTCTCCAATGTGCCATTGAGACTAGTGCACACTTTAAATGAGGACTTGGATGAAGAGGCTCCATTCAAAGGACTACTCTTTCTAATCGAAGTTGGGAGCATCAATTGCTTCCATACGACGTATCTTTCACAATTGCAAAGCTCTGTTAGGAAATGCGTTGCGATAACTGATGAGGAAGAGTTTGAAGAAGTAAGAGGAGATAATTTATTGACTGAACTTCTCAGAAACTCGGAACATCTATCTATTAAACAATTTTTCTTGAACTCGTTTGTAAATTTGACACTGGAAAACATTGCCTTGGACCCTGATTTGGTGAGCTTTCGGCAGTTGGAAAGCCTGACACTGGACAAATGTACAACGACAAATAGATCATCAAAGTTCCAGTTCCCAAATTTGTTACATCGACTGGAGCTAAGATCATGTTTTGAAGAGTTACGAAACTCATTGGATCTTACGTCATACCCGCTGCACTTGATAATAAAAGACGAAAGTGAAAGAGATACCAATATCGAAGATCTAGAATTTAAGACACTTGTGAGTTTAATGCATACCGGGAGCTCACTTAATTTGAAGGGTTGTACATTCCCACGTATGATCAGGTTAATCACTACTAATTCTGGTCGGTGTTCTATTACTGACGTGTCAGCTCCAACACTGATGACTATGGAGGTTGAGTGCAACTCTGATAATGCATACAACAATCAAATCTACATGGATCGCTTAGTAGCGAATTCGTTGAACACAATGGAGCTACGATGTTACGATGTTCCCTTGTTCAGTAACATGGTGACGCCTTCGTTGAAAGCCATACACGCAAGTCTGAAAGTTGTTGAGCAGGGTGCCGATTTGTCTTATTTCCAGTCTATAAAGACACTAATTTTGGGCGAAACACCTTCTAGAATAATGCAATTTTTGGATACGTCAATAATTCAGCACCTCTCTTTAAAGGTTAACTTGGACTGCGTGCAGATGGTTTGCTCTTTGAAATTTCGAAACTTGATAGATCTTGATCTAGCACTACACAATGATGTGAGGACTGTGCCATTTATTGATGCCCCTAATGTGTCAAGATTGTACATTGGCGCCCCGTTAAACCTAAAGATGCTGAGGAAGGTCATTAAACGCTATCCAAAATTGGAATACTTGAGTGGTCAATTACCTAGTGGTGGTCTCACTCTTCATAATATGATTTTCAAGAAGTTACACTCGCTGGTACTGTCTCGTGGAACTGGAACTTTTACTATTAAGTCAAGTTGTCGATTCCCTGAGCTTCGGAACTTGTATATTGGTGGTGTAGGTATGCCATGCCATATCCAGCCTTTGAGTGCGCCTAAACTAGTCAATCTTGCATTAGTGAATGTGATGATTCCATCATTACACTTGATGAATATGCCCCACTTACAAAGAGTCGAGGTCAAAACAGCATCTAAATTATATCTATCCGGAAATTTGGATTCATTAGTTTCTTTGAGGGTCGCTACATCTTGCAAACTCAAAGCAGTGGGAACCCATGATAATGTGCAAGTCGAGACACCAAACCTTCATTCTCTCAAAGCCTTCCATATCGACCCAAATTTGACGTTTCGCAATGTCCTTCGCATGAGCCCCGAGGATAGGAAAGCAAAGTTTGGAGACAGATACGACGAATATCTCGAGAAGGTTCCCTTGCATCTTTATAAGCCCTTCGATGAAGGATGGGCCGCGAAGCACAAATGTCTGCTTGATTGGGATGTGTTTGAGCGTGAAAAAATGCAGATAAAGTCATTGAAGTGGTGAAATCACATATGGGCCTCGGATATCTCATTGCTCGCTTCTTGTTTTGGCTTCTGGATCTTCTACTTACAATGACCCATACAGTCCATCAGTACAGAACGTTGGTGTCTTTTGAAATGTAAGTGCACAATTATTTTCCTATGGGCTATACAAATGTAGAGCAATGTTCAGCATGTGAGTTGTGCTTGGTAAGATGGACCTAAGTAAGCTCAAAACGGCTGATACTAAGGCACCAAGTCTATTCCCTTGGTTAGTGTAAGTAAATAAGTGCACTAAAAGCTATGTCAATTGACCCGTAGAACCCTGACAGACCGCAAATCACAATCTATTGTTATTTCATATTGATGAGCTAGCCTAAAGGATTCACGTTTCACCTGAGAAATAATACAGACGGTGACTTATAGAAGATTGCTTCACCTCTCTGAAACTCACCTGGAAAGCTTCATTAAACACTTAAGCGCCAAGGTTCCGGTATCTCTGTGATTCATTCTGACAGCATCATGTACAGAAGTCCACTTGACTTTCCTAATGAGCTATTTGCTCAAGTGATGTCTTTTGTTCACCCAGTGGAACTGAACACTCTATTCACCATGCAACCATTTCTCGAGAAGCTGGAGCAATTTACCATCTTACTCACAGAGTCGAATCATAGAAAGCCCGAAGTGTTCACAAATGTGCCACGGAGGCTAGTTGAAGTTTTAAATGACGACATTAGTGAAACATTCCCTAAAGCATTACTATTCTTAGTTGAAGCTCGGAGTCTCGGTTGCTTCAATAGGACATATCTTCCACAATTACAAAGCTCTATTCGAAAATCTGTGGTTATAACACATACAGAGATTATCCTCAAACAAACCGCGGGAGAAGGTTACACTGCTCTACTTGACCTTATGAGGAAGTCGTGTTCGGTATCCATTAAACACTTATATTTGAAGTCGGTAACACGAATGGAACTGGAACACATCGCTTTAGACCCTGATCTGCTAAGCTTTGAGAAGCTAAGATATTTAACACTTAAACATTGCACCACTACTAACCCATCTTCAAAGTTTAGATTCCCAAGAAAGTTAGATGTTGAGCTGATACATTGTTTTGACAACCTGTTGAGCTCATTTGATTTTACCTCATATCCAGAGTTCTTGAGAATTAGAGAAGATACGGGTATAAGTACCATTATTGAGAACATTGACTTCAAGACGGTCTTTCGAGTCAACTTTTTCGGTGAAAGACTCAACTTGAAGGATTGCACATTCCCAGCTATGACTGAACTTGTCATTGAATGTTATAGAGGGTGTAATATTAGGGATGTTTCAGCCCCTAGGCTAGCATGTTTGAATGCGGATTGCAAGTCAATGCATGAGAACAATATCATTCGAATGGGGGACTTGACAGCGAATTCGTTAAAGGCAATGAGTCTAAAATGTTACGACATCCCAGTTTTCAGTAACATGAATACGTCTTCATTAGAATTCATAGACGCACAATTTCACAATATTGAGCAAGATGCTGATCTGTCCTATATTCAGTCTTCAAAGATGCTCAGCTTGAATCAAACATCATCTACGATTTTACAATTCATGGATAGGTCAACAATTGAGAGATTGTCTTTAGAGCTTAAACTGGACCGCGTAACGATGACTTGCTCTTTGCCATTCCCCAGCTTGAGATATCTCGAACTAACGTTAGACAATGATGTGCTGGAAGTTCCAATAATAGATGCGCCAGAATTGTTTGAGTTATACATTAATGCTCCCTTAACCTTGAAGAACCTGAGAAATATCATCAAGAATTATCCAAAGCTGAAACGTTTGTCAGGACATTTGCCAAATGGGGATCTCAAGATGCAAAACATAGTTGTCCGGAACTTAGAGTCTCTGATACTGTTTAATGGAAATGGAATGAAATCGACTATGACTTTCAAGTCAAGTTGTCGGTTCCCTGAGCTTAAAACCCTGGCAATTCAGGGTTCAATTTTCACATCTTGTGAAATTCTATCACTAAATGCCCCTAAACTGGTGGATCTGCAACTATATGATGTGGCAATTGACTCGTTACACTTGACCAATTTTCCCAAATTACAAAGGGCTACTGTCACCGAGGTTAATGAAGTATATCTGTCGGGAAATTTGGACTCATTAATATCCATAGTGGCAGAAAGGTTCAGTTCAGTAAAAGCCGTTGGGAGGCAGCGAGTCAAGCCAGAGTTGCCGAACCTTCGTCGTTTCAAGGCGTGTTCTGTCGATCCTGTTTTAGGGCTTGACAAGATCATTAAGATGAGTACAGAGGAAAGGGAACAAAAATTTGGGAATAGATAGATACAATGAATCTCTTCGAAATGCACCTCTGAGTATTCGCCAGCGCTTTGATGAAGGTTGGACTGCGCAATATGTTGACAGCGTTCGTCGTGACGTATTTAGTCACATGCTGCGACAATAATAAGGCTTTGATCGTTTTTTGATTCACGTTTAGCTTAATAGCTTACGATTATAGTTTACAGGGTCTAAGCCACCTCCTCTATAATGTGCTACTCTTTGCTGAGCTGCATGGTGTGCTATATAGGTAGATTAATAGGCCTACCAGCCCCTCCATGGAATGTAAATATCAACAACACGATCGTCATCATCAATAATGTAATACTCAGTATAAGAATTGGCAGTGATACATGAATGATTTGGTATGATTTCTACTTTAGTGCCAATTGGGATCAACGAGGCATCTTCACTTGATGGAGCCAATATACCGTGTTCTTGACTAACTCTCTGGACAGACCAATCATATCCTTTGACTTTCCCCAAACCTGGGAAGCGAGGTGATGATTCCCTAGAGAGGGCAATGACACCTGTGTTTGTAAGTAGTTCACCAACTGTATTGTTTCTACCAGGGTATGAGGATATAACTGTAGCGAGGACAGTCATGGCAACATCTTCGGTGGTGATACAGCCCGTGGAAGCCTGTTGTAAATCACAGATAGCATAGTTACCAGCATGGACTTCCAATATTGGTTTGAAAGATTGATAGAAGTGGTTGATCTTTGTGGTGGTCTCTGTGTTTAGATCATGTTCCAAGGAGTGTAGAGTAGGTGTAGCACCAACAGAGCCAACCAAAGAGGATAGATCTAATTCCGGATCTATTGTGCTAATCAAGCCAAAAGCCTTCTGTAAAGTCTCAAGCTCTTCAAGGTAGTGGACTTCACTCTCCTCGATCGATTTGGAGCTGTAGGAATGACCAGCATGGACATAGAACCCATAGAGCTCAAAATCATTGAGATCCAAGACTTGTTGTACCAATGGCTTCAGAGTTTGCAGACCTTCAGTCGTGACTGGAACACCTGCTCTGGCTGTACCTGCATCCAACTTAATAAACAATGACCATGGTTTGGAGATCTCATTCTTCTTGTTGAAGCGTTGAATGGTTTCCAAATGTGCCCTGTTGTCAAGAAGTAGTCTAAAATGATCAAAATGAGACTGGAGAGCGAAGATCTCGAGGAGTGACTCCTCAGTAATGTTTGGAAGACCATAAACAACATCCTTGACGAACTTCTTATCTGGATTTGCCAGTTGATAGTCTGCAATGGCGTATGCTTCTTTCAATGTAGACACAACAATAGAGTCATATTTCTTACCCTTGTAATCCGGCAGGTCATAACCTAGTTGCTTTCTGGCGATCTCGATTGTCTTGTGGGTCTTTACATGAGCTCTGAAATGGAGCTTTGGAGAAGATTGAAGTCTTGTAAGCAATCTCGTATTGTTGTTATCGATGACGGACTTCTTGATCAATAATGCCGGGGTTGGAAGCGAATCAACCGGCTTCCCTTGGTATTTCTCGAGAAATTCTTCCTTGGTGACCGGTTGGCTTCTTAGTGAATGAGCAGGCTGCAATGACATGGCTTTATATCTGTTACTATCTTAGAATTGCCTTTGTTTCACTGTTTGCAACGCTCTTCCTTTACATCCTTTCATTGTCAGTGTCACAACCGATTTGCTGGTTGACAGTTTTCGGGAAAAACATGTTGATGTTTAAAAGTCAGCACTACAAAGCTATATATACCACAACAAAACCATAGAAAGAAGACCATTCCTGTGATTACTAGTGAGACAGCTGAAATGAGCACAGAAATTAGACCAGAAATAGCGAAAGAAGTGCCTAAAACGGCCAAGAAACCAGAGAGTTATGCGTAAGTCAAAACTACACATCATGAAAGTGACCACTAACTAACGATAAATCACAACGCAGAAAGGCCTATGAGAAACTATCAACGAAATACACAACCAAACTACACGAATCAGAATCGCTCATGAAAGAATACTCCTCGCTACGGAAACAATACCTTTCTCTTTCCAACAAAATTGGGTCATTATGCGATATTCTACTATTAATTGATAGACTCCACGATCACGAATACGATACTACACAGGAGAAACAACGTCTTGAATTGATAATATCGCAAAAACCACAATTATCCGATATCCTGGGCCCACTGCTGTCGGGTGACACGCTGGGTTTGGGGAAATTGGATAAGACGTTGTATTCATTATCTTTTTTGATTGGTACTGAACAAGAGGATGAAGATAGTTGGTTACTTGGAGAACAATTGGATGAAAATGTTGAGAAGGTGATTAAGAAGAGAAAGAATGTACATACTGGTGAGGAGTCTGAAGCCACCAAGAGAAGAAGAATCGATGAATGAAAAAAATAACTATAGTCGTTATATTAAAAGCCAATATATATGTAAAAGTGCTGATGAATTTAATATATGTGTTCTACATTCTATCAGCGAATGGTCTCAAGAAATATTCCTGATAGTTCAAGATGTACTGAGCAACAATATGACCAGCTTTTTTCTTATTCGTCGAAGTAGCCACTGCGATCGGGAGGTGCTCAATGTAACAAGTCACTTGGACGCCTGCGTCTGGAAGTTTAGCAGTCTTATACTCTGCCGGTTGGATTCTTCTTTCGAGAAGTAGCTTGTTCAATTTCTCCTTGGAGTAAATATCAATTGTGTTCTCATCAGCAACTTCTGGAGCATGCAATAACTCTTGTGTTTGCTCGTACTGTAAACGATTTTCCTCTTCATTAGGTACAACGTCGGTTTGTGGTAGCATTGGACCTCCCACTGTTTGTGACTGAACGGCAAACCCATCATTGATATATCCACCATATGCACCACCATATTGCTGAGGTTGATAAGGTTGTGGTTGTTTCGGTTGTGGCATTGTCTGTTGCAAATGTGGTGTTCTTATTGAAGGTGTAGAGTAACCATATGGCTGTGGTTGTGGTGGCATATGTTGACGTGGTTGTGGTTGTGGTTGTGGTGGTGGGACATTGGTATATGGAGACACAGAACGGTGTTCACCATAACCTCTAGGATACTCTTCCTTAACACTATTAGCTGCATGGTTGTATCCAGTTTCAGCCAGATTTTCCACCAGTTTTGTTAACAGCGGACTGTGTAAAACAGATGTACATGCATTAATCTCTGCATCTAACATCGTACTACCACTTCTCGTAGTCCCCACTACGGGTTCACCACCAACCACAATACGGATCAAATATGCTGGTGGATGTTGTTTTCTTTCATATAATGTTTCAAAAGTTAATTCAGCTCTCACTTTAGTACGCAAAGTTTCAATGGCATTCAGCTTAACTTCATCGGTTTCAAATTGTTTGAAAAGAGGCTCCAACAATATCACAAGCCAATTGAACAGTTTCTGATCTAATTCAGGCTCCACTAGAGCTTCGTCCCTGAAAGCGCCTATGTAGGCATAGAAAACATCTTCTGGCTTAGTAATTTCTGGGTCATGAACCGGTAGCCCATACAGAGCAGCCCATTCCCGTATTGCTCTCTTACTTGTTGCGCACCCTATAATTCGATCGATTTCAGTATCTGGGAATCTCTTGAACGCATACTCAGTGACCAAGTTTTTATAATAGTCTTCACCAATTCCCGAAAGCTCCTCAAGATCCGTGTTATTCCAAACTTCTTGCTTAACGGACTCATCGACACCTTCAATCAAAGGTGGCAACCAATATCTCATGTTAGCCACAAAATTATCAATATGATGGTTCGATTGCAAGTTTAATCCGATCTCAGGGTTATAGTCTCTGCATTTCTCATAAAGATCAAGCCCTTGCTCGAATTTGTTTTTCAACGCCACACCTGATTGGAAATCAGTATCCTGAATTTGTACTAGTAGCTCATAGTTCTCAATATTTTCAAGCAGTTGGCCCAATTCGAAAGGTGTAGGCGCTGTATCAATCACCGCAAGAGCATCTGCCACAAGACTCCCAGTGTACCCGACAGAGAGGAAGTAATCGTGAGGATACTTGTTTCTGATCTCTTCCTTCTTGTCATCGATGACTTGGTTGATGTAGGAATAGATTGCCTCCGTGTCAAGACCCTCAATTGGTTCAGCTTGGACTCCTTCTTCCTCCAGTTCATCAACATCTTCATACTCGTTTCCATCCTCGTACTCGTATTGGTCGTCTCTGACCTCATAAGCCATCGTTTCCATATGTGCCATTGTTGCCGCCCTGAATGAAAGATTGCTCTGCTCAGCTGGTTCAAAACCTCAGCCGTTGATGGTTATACTTAATGTGTCAAGTAGGGAATCAAATTATCAACACTTCTGGTACTTATGTTTCGCGAAAGGTTGAGATGAGCTTACGGTCCTTAGCGGAGTTACTTATACAAAAGAATTTGGCTCAATAAGATGCAAAAAAGTGTCTATTTAGCGATGAAATGTCTATGTAAGCAAATGCAAATGTTGTGTTGTGTTATGTGTCTTTGATGTTCATGTTGTTATGTCGTTAGCGATTTTCTCCAAGCGGTTCTTGTTATTCAATTGTTGAATTTTGATAATATGGTCTTCATCAGTCTTTGAGAGCAAGATGTCCAATACGCCCAATAGTAAAGAGTGCAAGATCTTCAAAGTACTCGTGGGGACATAGCTAATCAATTCCCATGCGATGGTTTTCACTAGGGATGGTGTCTTCAGGATATATTCCACTATAGGTCTTGATCCAAATTTCTGGTTTGCTTCTAAGAATGAAAGCTCTTTCAAGACTAGTTCGTCTCTGTCTAGTTGATGTGATGGACTGTTGTCCAGAGGTTTGGAGGAGCCATCCTGGAAGAACGGTAGGAACTGACCTAGTTTGGTGAATCCGATTTGATCAAAGGGGAATATGGAGTTTGTTGGATGGTAAGATGGGATTTTCGGTGATAATGGTATACCATGTAATGATTGTGGCTGTTGTTGTTGTTGTTGCTGCTCCTGCTGCTGCTGTGTCACTGGTATATTTTCCTTATTTGAACCATTTGTGATTGACGATGTCGAAATCACCACAGATTGGATCTTTGAATCTAGCTCATCTGTTCTATTCTCCAAATTGAATCTGATTTCATTTAGTTCTTTCTCCAATATCTTGAAATGCTTTGTCGTCAAGAAGGTTGAATTATTATCAATGGACTGTTTGTTGAACTTATAGAAATAGTCAAACTTCTTGGAAAGATGTGATACTTGAGTTTCCAACAATGTCAACCTGTCCATCAATTGAACATCCTGGTTAAGCAAGGTTGTCTTTGTCGCCTTTAACTCCAAATCCAACGAATTGATCTGGTTATGCTCAATGATAAACTTCTCAGTGTTTAATTCAATTGAAGCTGTTGATTGTTGAATATGTTCTGATATTTGGATAACCACTCTAATGATTCCACAGCTTACGAAAATACCAATGTTTAAATCCGAAAATATCAAGCTTTGTCCATCTTCTTCACTGGAATCATTCCCAATGACAATGATATAATCACGGGCGAATAATAAAAGCAGACCACTGAGGAATGGAGAACCAATACAAAGAATCAGAGCACAGAATTGCTGTAATCTGAGGACAGTTAAATTTTGATTGGTGATTCTTCTGAAATCCGAGTGTTTCGTATTCCCATTCTTCTCAGTGGCTTCATTCCCTCCAATTGACTGTAACGAAGTTGTTGATTCCAACATTGTATACAACTTCAACTTGATCTCGTTTATTTGTCCATACCATTTCCAAGGCCAATCAAGAAGGAACTTTATAATCCAACATATCAACAATATGGAGAAGAAATCAATGAGGATATTCGATGGATTGTTTTCATTATTGCCAATCTCAATCAATCCTAATCTTATAACATGTGGGAAGAATATCTTCAATAATGAAGGTAAGAAGATGATGAAAATCGGTAAGAGCTTAACGAAATATTGATAATGCACTTGCGCCCTTGAGTTGAAACTATTTGATAGTTTCTCGAAATCTGATAGGTATGACGAAGAAGTGTGTGATCCCGTTTCGGATGCGCCATTGGACAACATGCTATTATCCGATGTATAACTCTCATCAGGACTTGTCAATTCATCAAGGTATTGATCGATAGGTTTCAAAATTGGTGAATTGCGTAGTTTGCCATTCAATTTCACCGCTGATGTGGCTTTCTTTTCTGTCACTCTTGGTGATCTCAATTTGTTTAAATTGGCCTTGTTTATTGCGTTGAATCTGTTGTCATGATGTTCAGCCATTGTTCTGGGGTAAAGCAGGGCTATCCGGTGGTTAGTTATGTTGTAGTCACAGATAATCAATCAAATATACGTACTCTTCCCAATCAATTCCAAATATAACCACGATCAACCCTTTTACCACCTTCTGGATCCAAGCGCTTCACTTTTAAACAACTTCAATCTCCATATTATTATCGCCTCTATTGTTTAAGATCTGGTTCTTATCTTGTTGTGTCTCTAACCAGATATAGCCCTAGCTTTTCAGCAGTCACATGACCTTAGCTTAGGGGTTTACCTGGTGTCCGGATGTTATCACCCACCACAGTTTCTTTTTTTATCTTTTTTTTGCGCTTCCGGTTCCCCTCGCCACCGACGACCGACGATTTGATAAAAATTTGTATGTGCGTTTTTCATACAGATAAGTGCCAAATCACCATAAAACATCAAAACAGCAAATACAGTACAAAATGGTACGTCAAACGCATCGAGAAGGGTCAATATGAACACTAGAACTATACCTGGGAGCATATCAGTGAAAAAATCGATCCAAAAGAGCTATTTTAAAGGGGTTTACTATTACAGAGTGGCAATTCTCCAACATTCAATAACTTTTGATCCAAACGATTTACACCATTGAAACCATCACCATTGCAGAGATCCAATCAAGAGCATCATGATGATCACTTCCACTGTCCAAATATCTTGTCAAATGAGTGAATTGTAGCCTGTTGTCGGTCAACCATAGGTTGACTTGATAAACATGTAAGAGAAGATGAAGAAAAGGTTACGAAACAAGGGGGAACTCTGTCAGTTTGGAAATACGTGCTCTCGTTGGAATTAGTTCTGGGTGTTGAAATTTGACCTTGTTGCTAACTTTTCTTGACCAATAATACTAACTATATTCTATTACAGGTTTTAGTTCAAGATTTATTACACCCAACTGCCGCTTCTGAAGCCAGACAACACAAGTTGAAACAATTGGTTCAATCTCCACGCTCATACTTCATGGATGTCAAATGTCCAGGTTGTTTGAACATCACCACTGTTTTCTCACACGCTCAAACTGCCGTCACTTGTGACTCCTGTGCCACTGTCTTGTGTCAACCAACCGGTGGTAAGACCACTTTGACCGAAGGTTGTTCTTTCCGTAGAAAGTGAATGATTGGAAAGAGCATCACATTATAAAGGGTTAAAAAGGGACACGGTCATGAGGTTATGGTTTTTCACACACAAAAGTTGTTAATTTTAGTTGCACAAACACAGAAAAAAAGAGAGGATAGAGCTTGAAATTCTCTGTTCTTTTTGCATGTATTTTTAGGAATTATTTCGTTTTATTTATAATTAATTTCAACTCATTTGATTAATTGCCCAATCCAGTAGTTTATTATAGCATTTCAATTTGACACATAAATAAATTTAGTGTGTGTTGCGCGAACCGATCTGCCTATTGTTTATTTTGTGGATCTCTTATCTATAAAAACAAATCCCTTTGACCCTTTACAATCTATTAATCTATATCCATGTATACCATATAAGTATTACAAACAGCTACAAACACTCATTAAAACAGTCACAATGTTCAAGTTCGATCTCTTACAAACAGCATACAGCTTCTTCCACGCGGAGCAAAAACAAGCAGAGCAGGAGCTGGCCATAGCGACTACTAAAGACACGGTTCTTAAACCCCACAAAACCAACAACAATAGGGAGAACAATAACAACAATGAAGACAAGTCCAAGGTCATATCAATCAGCAATATCGAGGAGTCTGATCTTGTTCAAGTTGACATTACGAAACTCAGTTACGCCGAGGCGGCGGCGTTGAGCAGAACTCGAGTCCATGAAGACAGCCGCGTTGTTGGAAGTGGTGGCAATACCACAGTTGTTGACGAAGGGGAATTGGAAGCGGAAGTCACTGATTATCAAATGTCCAGTGTCTTGGGTCATGTCAAGAAGTCAAGAGCTGGTGTGCATCTGGCATCGTTGCTGCAAAGGGCAATTGTTGGTGGCAAAGCTGATTCTGTTGCTCCTGCTGCTCCTGCTGCTCCTGGTACTCAACAACACTCATTACATCCTCAACCAAGATCTGCACAATCTGAGCAAACTTCCATTGAACCAGTCATTGATGAAAGCGTTGATGATGACTATTATGAAGATCTTGATCCTTGTTTTGATGATAAGCATAACAGACGCTCCAAAAAGACCAAGTTCTTGAAGAAAGGCAAATGAACTTTCAACCATGCCAACCAACACATTCACTGATTTTCATTTTATTTCATTTGTTGCAACATGCTCGATCCAGCTCATCAATTGATTCTCCACACTCTGATATTCTCCAAATAATGATAATGCCCCCATTCTAAACCCTCATAATGCATAATTTCCAAATAAACTTAGATATGATATAACTGACTTTGACTTTGACTTTGACTTTTGAATTGATTTTTTTCTCTTTATACACACACCTTTTTTTTGCATATCAAACATTCGAGTTTGTAGCTCATCGAGATCATAAATCATCAACATTTCTTGATTTGAACTTCTTCCCTGATCTATCAGGAGCTCTGAATTGGAATCGAGACCCAATGATCGAGAACTCAAGATAATTATCATCATTATCATCAATCTCCTCGTTATCAATATCAAACATTGGAACAACAAATGAGAAAACTGAGCCTTTCTTCTCAAGCATCTTTAATCCACCAATTGATTTAGGATTCTCAGGGTCTCTTGCCTCGACAATCATGAAGAAATTCTTGGAATCATAGATGACAATCCCATTCTTGCCTTCGATCTTTCGATTCTTCGATTTAAGCACTCTTAGATGACATCCGTTAAAATCCGCAGCGGATAATCTGGTCAATGATTGCATAATGTTGATTGGTTGTTTCTTTGTCAAGTCCAGCCCAAGGAGGTCTTGCATGTATCCGATCCATAGCTCGTTCAATTTGTAGAAATCCTCGATATGTGGGATTTGTTTGTATTCCTTGTATTGAGTTATGTCTTTTGGAGTATCATCCTGTTGCTGTTGTTGTGATAATTTGCGAGATAATGATTTTTGTAAAAACATGCATTTCCTGATATATTGCTTGAACACAACTTTAGTTTGATCCTTGTGTAAGTTCTGCTTATGATTGATCTTTGCCCGTCTCAATTTGGAGAGTAGTGTTGTTTGCTTTTCACATTCACCTTCGGTTGGGTTTAAAAATATGGCTGGTTTACCATTGACATCGTATCTTTGCTCGAGGATTTCGTTGATTTTAGTGGATGAGTCGTAAGATCTGGATAGGATAAGGGATTCCAAGGGGTATTTTCTGTTCATCTTATAGAATTTGTGGTTGTGTTCTGCTTGTTGATAATTTTGTAGTAAAATGGTGATGAGCTTTGAAATTTTTTTATTTTTCATAGTAACATCGAGCTTTTGATGAGGACCTCATAACGAACGAGAGAACAAAAGAGAGGTATCTACGGATCATAATGCTGAGAATACGACCATTTGGAAGTTTGGTGTCCATAAGGAAAATAGCAACACAGCCGTTGCCCTTCTCCAAGAAAGATTTGAAAGGAGATGACCAATACGCTGATTTGAACGATCATTATTCGGATCTATTTACAGGTGAAGACGATGCTACGACTCAGTCAGGAAGACAAGTTTTCTCAATGGAAGATGATATTGCTGAGATAAATGCTGAAATGAATGAGTTGTATGGTGTGGATACCCCTGTGGAGTTGCCAAATATGCAAAAACCTAGTGAAGAGGTGCTCAATAATGTCCAACCAAAAGAGCCAATACAAACTACAATTCCAACACCAAATATCAAACAGCACGAAACTTTGTTGGACAAGATCAAAACCGCAGTGCCAAAAGTATTTGTTTCAAAGAGCAACAACCCCTTTATCAATTTGGCCCTCGAGGAGTTCATCTTCAGAAACACCCCAAATTCAGATCCATTCACATCACAACGACTAATATTCTATACGAACTCACCGTGTGTCGTTGTAGGGAAGAGTCAGAACCCATGGAGAGAAACCAACTTATCGAAGATAAATGAATTAGGTGTCCCAATCCTAAGAAGAAACTCTGGTGGTGGGACTGTCGTTCATGACTTGGGGAATGTTAATTATAGTTTTATCAATTCTAAAGAATCCTTCTCAAGAACTTTCTTTGGGAAAGTCATTGTGGAAGCTGTTAATCGCAAGTATCGTATGGAAAAATTGAAACAGAATGAGCGAGGTGATATCATTATGGCCATGGATGGGAAAAAGCTAAGTGGGAGTGCTTTTAAAGTGACCAGAGGGAAGAGTTATCATCACGGAACGATGTTGTTGAATTCCAACTTACAACAATTGAGACAGATCTTGAATAAGAAGGAGCGTGAAGGCGTGGTGGAGTTTAAATGTAAAGCGGTGGATAGTGTTCCCTCGCCAGTTGATAACTTGGGCTTGCCAAATCATGAGTTTGTCGAGGTGGTCAGTGAAGCATTCGCTAAGTTGTATCCAGGTCAAGATGTTGAACTTGTTGAAGTTGATGAGTTTAATGAAGAAATCATGGAGATCAGTGAAGGACTGCAGAAATATGGATGGATATTTGGAGCTACACCTAAATTCTCCATGAATATGAAATTCGACCAGGATCAATGGGTGGAATTCCATGTGGAGAAAGGTTTATTAAAATCTGTTGAGAACTCACCAGAATCAGACTATCTATTTGAAGACTTGAAACAATTGATAGAATATGATGATCAAATTCCATTCGTCGGGAAGAACTTCACAAACTATATCCCTGATGAGAAAATATCGGAATGGATAGACAGCAAAATAGACTCTACATCGATCTATAACTAATAAATGACATGTAAATATACATATATATAAATACACTTAGTACCCAAATTCACTTCTCCCATGATGGCTTTATAGACTTCCCAATCTCCACAAACTTGGCCAACTTTTTCTTATTAATCTCCTTCCCAATCCAAAATATCCTAAATTCACTATCACTCAGCCCAAGACTCCCATTAGATCTTTGGAAGTACCACGGATTGACAGGATTCACCTTACGAGATCTCCATAGTAGACCATTATGATAATCTCTTCTCAGGATATTGATGATCATGTCTGCAATGTTTAAAGAGCCTTGGGTCTCTCTTGATACGGCGAATTTGTCCAAGTAGGGGATAGGTTCCTGTTCAGGGTCATTAGAGGCAGTCTCATTAGTGACGATGGCTATACCGTCGAAATCACCAACGATGATGATTTGTGATAGGATAGGTTCCACACGGGAGAGATAGTGCTCCAAGTCGATCGTTCTTTTGAATGAAGAATCTATTAATTTCTTGAATTTGACCAGGTCAATATCTTTGAATGATTTGTATGAACGAACTTCGAGACCCTTCCGTATTATACTAGTTTTGGAGACTTTCTTATGGAGTTCCTCCTTATCGTTTAGTTTTGTGGTAGGTAATGAAGAGCTAACCAATGATCTGTCGGTCAAGATGTTGTAAATGATCGGATTCAAGCTCATACTTTCATTGGCGATCTCCAAAGTGGTTATTATACCGGAAACATCATTTGGAGCGGATTCCAAAACTTCTTTCATGTTGGACAGGTTTTGAGAATGGATAGATCTTTCAGGGATAGATAAATGACCGATTTGTAATTCCGAGACGATTCGTCCATACTCTTGGTTCAAGTTGATATAGACGTGTGAGTTATTCGATCTTTCCATACTTGGGATCCCACCCAAATCATCAATGAAGACCATTTTCTCAATAGTCAAGACTTGTTCCTCGGGTCTATTGACCTTAATCAAATTAGACATGAAACTCTTGAGATAGTCTGTTGATCTCAATATGACTTTCTTCCCCGTTTGTTGATTAAAAACATATGGGAACAATATTGGTAATTTATTCTCCTTCAATGGATTAATTATCATCTCTGGCAAGTCCATAAATATTTCGGACTTGCTATTTGCTTTGGAAAGGAGACATCTTATAGGAGTCAATTGTAATGGACCTTGTAAGCAGGTATTATAGTAATTAAACTGGTTGAAAAGATAGTTATCCACACTTTTGAAATTAAGTCCATACTTGTCATCAACAAAATCAGGATCAATCAATATCACTGGACTTGCTCCTAATCTCTGAATGTAATCTAAAGTCTTTCTAAAATTCTTCAACTCTCTCTCCTCATGCTGTAGGACATTGCCTCTTAGCTTGAAAATGACCAGTCTCAATGGCGATCCAGACTCTATACCGACTCTTGGATTGGTGAACGATGAATACTTGTTCAAATAGTTGTTTGTCTCTCTTCTAGTTGTGGTCAACTTCAATATCGATAGCATCAGCTCTTTGTTTTCATTTGACGCTTGTTTCAAGTTGTTTTCGAACGGAAGCGACGCCGTGGACAGCAGCCGTCTGAATATCGTCTTCCCAGTCTTCAGCATCCCTTTCATCCCCTTTAAAATCTGTAGAAATTAGCCAAAATTCCCAGTTTCTCCATATTAAAATCTCTTTAAATGTTGACTCAGAATCTCCGGGTTTCGAAATTTCTACAGAACGAATTCGCGAAGCCATAATCTCGAGAAAACGCGCGCGAAAGTTTCGTGTAATATTTCAAAGAGTTTTGGCTGCGATGAGTTGTGAATTAAATGGGTATTTAGCTGGTGGAAAGCATAGATAAACGGTTTAGTTTGAGCTTATATATCGATGGCGCTTCCAAGACATTTACAGGAGACTTTTTCTCCAGCGGAAATCCACTTCTTGACGGAGAATGAGCTGATAACGATATTACCAAGATACTCCATGAACGGTATGGATCTAATAACAGTGAGTTAAAAGTCTTTATAAATGAATTGACTAGGGACATTGTACTAACTGATGTCCCTGTAGACCAAACTACCAAAGATCAGAGCCATGAACAGAATACAAGTACCCATGTGGCTTGCACAAATTTTGAAATCTCAACGGAAATGTAATATGGTCCCACCAAATTGGCTAAATTTGAAGACTTTGAAAGAACTATATCAATTTGAAATGACATCTTTGGGGAGTTTTAGTGAATTGCCACATAACTGGCTTGAAATCTCCAAGATCTTCTTTGAGAAGGCATCAGATGATTTACCTGACGAAGTACACAAGATGAAATCCATGATCCAAGATTTGAAAGAGATCAGAATGATTAAGATCAAGAAAGGTTTATCAGTGGTTAATGAATCTCATTTACAATTGAACAATCTGTCATTGATGGAAATTAATGAAATTAGACCATTCGTGGTATCTGTGATGGATAAATTGACGAATCTAAGTGAAGCTGTGAAGGAAAAGACCGACGGACAAGATGAAGAACAAGAGGAGGATGAGTATGAAGACGATGACATGTATGATTAGAAAGTGAATGAATATATAGCTCGATTGAGGGAAATCAGTGTGATTACCATATACTCTCCATGAATTAACAGATATAATGGTCTCCTACCCTAATAGTTCTACCAGATACCAGCAAAAGCTGGTGAGCCGGTTACAACATTCCCAGTTGAATTCCCAGAGTCTAGATTTATCATCCTAGCTCTTATCACTTGGTCGCTGTTGAACTGTGACTCAATTATTGTCCCAATATACAATGAATATAGCATATAGACCCTCAATAAGCATCAAATTTTGACTAAAGGCTCACCAAACAAAAGCTCGTAGAATCTAAACCACTACACGGATCATTATTATCATAAATATTGGCCCCCAGATCTCAATCTCTACCGAATCCGGTCTGGTAACACTGTGGAGCAATCGGTGATAACCTCAAATTTAAATATCTTCAACATTAACCATCAACAATTAATTATCAAAACAACCAGAACAGCCAATCAACACATACAAATGACCACTATCAACGCCGCTGTTGTGGTTTCAAATCACGAGAAACCAGTCTACAAACAAGTCCAGTACACTGAACCTGTTGCCGATTCACAAGTCAAAGTGAAAGTATTAGCCACTGCGATCCATCATTTGGTAAGAGGAAGAGCCCAGGGGAACCACTATTCCATCAGCAGCGATGACCCGACAGAGCGCTTGATTGGTGTTGATGGTGTTGGTCTCGTGGACGACAAAGAGCTCGTCTACTTCACTGCTTTCGGTGCAGGTCAAGGCTCATTTGCTGAATACGTTAATGTGGAGAAACAGCATGTATTCCCCTTACCTTTCGAAGTGGATCATCAAGACCAGGAAACTATTGCCAAAGTGGCAGCGTTGGCCAACCCGGCAATGTCTTCGTTCTTAGCTTTCGGTTCAAGATTGAAACATTTAGTGAAACCAGGATTCACAGTGGCTATCAATGGTGTTACTGGTGCCTCTGGAGGATTGGCTGCTGAGATTGCTAGGAAAGTGTTTGGTGCTAAAGTTGTTCTTGGTGTAGGGAGATCACTGGAGAAATTACAGAAAAGGCAGTCTGAGTACAAACTAGATGATATAGTGGTGTTGACAAGGTCTGATGAGGAGATACAAGCTGTGTTTACCAAGTATAATGTTGACGTTGTGCTTGATTATACGTGGGGTTCTGCCGCTGAAAAGACATTAACCAATTTGATCAAATCGAGAGAGGATAGTACAAGACCATTGTTTTGGGTGCAAATTGGCCAGATTGGTGGTTCTGAGTTCAATATCCCACCAAGCATGCTAAGATCTCAAAACTTGTTTATCTTGGGCAGCGGGCTAGGATCATTCATCACTGAGGATACAAACCTTGTATTCCAACAATTGGTCAATCTGTTGTCGAATGGAACTATTGGATCATCACTAGGTATGGAGTTTGCCAAAATAAGTGATATTGAAACCGAATGGGACTTGTGGAGACCTGATTCAAGAAAGGCGTTTACATTCTGATCTAGCGTGCTGTAATATTAACCCCAAAAATAAATAACCAGTGTGTAATCTTAATACTATATACAGTTTTATTATCGTTCCTAATTATATTTATCATGTCCCATGTGCTTAAAGCTAAGCAATATTCTATGTACACAAATCCATGTTCAACCTCATGTCTCAATTCTTGAACCTCTTCTTTGTACTGGCCAATGGACTCTTTATTGGCTTACGACCTTTCTTATCCTCTTGCTTTTGTTGCTTTCTTTCATTAAACTTATCAACCCAAACATTGATCCTATCCTCAATGGTGGATTCAGGATCAACTTCCACAGCGTGGGCCCTCTCGGCAGACATCTTCTTCTCCAATTTGGCCTGTTCTCTCAATTGTTTAGCCTTCACTTTAGCCACTTCTTTCAAGTAATTCTCAACTTTACTCAATTTCACTTCATTGAATGCGTTATTACTCACAATACGTGACTTGGCACCAAGGGCCCATAAGTCACCAGCCTCGGATTTTCTAGCATCATAATAGATTTGCTTGGATTGAGACTTGGAAATGGTCCATTTCTCCAATTTCCCAGAGGCACCACACACAGCCATGGTGATATGACCTTTCTTCTTCATTGGTTGCATCATGATACGTGGCCAATCCTTATGACCTTCACCAACAACACCAACCAAGTCATCATGGAATGCATTCTCACGTTCATTGACAATTTGATCCACAGAAGCAGTATCAGTAGGTGCCCTATGGGCAATCATGTATGAGTAACTGGCAATTTCATAGTTCTTACCATCTCTTCTACCACTCCCTTCAACACCTTTTGTAGATCTCCCTGCAGTTGGTGAGCCCCATTTGGCATGAAGCACTTTCCCTCTTTTCAATTCAAGCGAAAATTTTGGTCTTTCGACTGATTTCTCAGAGTGGCACCAGTTGAAGCCCTTACCTGTTGGTGTGGAATAATAGTCTGGTCTCAAAGTTTGTAATGGACATTTATGGTGGTGAGCACATGGTGCAATGATTGATAAATGATATGGTTCAGCTTCCTCAACTTCATTGGCCATTGGTTCTTCCATAGCATATTCTTCCATTTCCAACTCTTTCAAATCATCTTCAAATTCAAGATCCTCCTCAGTGACTTCATATCGTTGGTTCATCTTCTGGGCAAACAAGACGTCTTCAGAGACTTTACCCAAGTTATCCTTTTTCAACCCACCAGTACCCAAATTTCTCTTGTAAGGTCTTGGAATCTTACCATTTTCATTATCGTATCTTTCAGGTCTGATCATGATTTGTCTAGCTCTAGCGGTGATTTCAAAACCTAGAGGTGTACCTCTTTCCACAATGACAAGGTGTCCGTTTGGTGCTAAGAATTTCAACAAAATATCAACATTCTCATCAACTTGGTATGGGAATCTTGAAGCATCTTGTAACATCTGGTGAGTAGCAATGATCAAGTCATACTTCTTATTACTTGGAAAGTACTTCAATAGTCTTGTTTTCACTTTGATCTTATCGGTCTTGATCGCCCCGACTTGGTAATCGAGATCACGTTGGAAAACATCTTCAAATTCTTCGTAAATTTCATCATTTTCATTCAATTCATCAACCATCTCTTCTTCATGGGCGTCAGGAGCGACCTGTCTATCAACTTCAAGTTCTTGAATGTCACCAGTGTATTCATTCACTTGTCTAGATAACAGGATCTTGGCCCTATCCTTCATTGATTCGTGTCCGATGATCATTGCATCTTTGCTTTCAGGTTGGAAGTCTTGACCCATCAACTCGTTCAAGGCAAGAATACCAGTAGCTGGCCCAAACCCAATATCCAAAACATGCTTAGGATTGAAATCTGGTACTCTTTTCTTCAACTCCGCTAATGATTGGTGTATCGAGGCATAGTTTTGAATGAACATTGCAGCAATGTGAGCATCTGTCTCCATGGCTGATCTAGTAGCTTTATGTATCTTTTGTGTGTGCAATTGAACATATGCATTAGATGCCGCGGTTCTCAAACGTTTAGGCATTCTAAGTGCCAAGATGTGATTCCTGATGGAGTTTGAGATTAGAGGCGGTATCTTGATTTGGTCTCTTGGAGCTCTCGCCTCCACGGTCTTTGGATCCAATCTTGCTTCTAACGTTGTCTCACCATGTAGTGCATTGCCTTCTTCATCTCTGAATGGTGATCTGGTCAACACGTTTTCTTGTAAATAATCTTCTCTTTCAACAACACGTATATTGGATGAATATTCTGAGTCGTCTAAATCATGACTTTGGTTCTTGACAATCTGACCGAAGGCTTCACTTTCCTTTCTATATGCAAATGGTAAAGTTGTTTTTTCAAGTGATAGCGCCTTATTGATATTTCTCGGATCTTCATCATACTCCCAAACACCAGTTGATTTCGATATAGTGGACTGGTATCGTATTAGACTCCTTCTCAGAACTGGTGAATACCGTATGAACTTCAACATCTTCGTATGGGCTTTATTATAGGTCTCTATTGTGTGTTACGTTTAGGCTTCATCTGATTTGACCATAAATTTTTCAGCTGTGTACGATGAGATTTTCGGTTGGGCCACCAAGCGCAAGACAATGATTATGTAATTTGTGACGTAATCAGAATAACGCCAAATTTTTTGTGTATACCATTGAGCTACAAAACGATCCAGGTTAAAATAATACAAATGTTTTACTATAAAAGCTTTTGAAATTCAAAATCATTAGCAGAGAGGTCATTAAAAAAAATCAAGGTAGATGTTTTATCATACAGAGCAGTGAGGACCGGTTGTGGGCCGTCATAGGTTTTGGACAAGTTCAAAATGAGCCAGTCGTGGAGGAAGCATTGAGCAATTTCTTCTTCAATTCGAGGACATCTTGTTTCAACTCGTCTCTCTCTTGTTTGTAGATGAATAACTCAGCTTGTAAGTCTCTAATCTTCAAATTGTAATGAGCATTTTCGATATCTTCCTCGTCTTCATCTTCGGTCTTAGCAGTATCAGTGTTGGAATACTCATTCACAATTGGTGTTGTGTTTCTAGAGGTCTTTCTGTTGGCTCTGAAGATCTTCAATTCATCCAATTCATGTTGCAATTTCAATGTGATTTCCTTTTGCTTATTCAATTCACTTTGTGATACTTGTAAAGCCTTTGAGGTGTTTCTCACAGAGTGTAGCGAGTCTTTGTAGTTTTCTTCAACTTTACTCAACTCAGCAACTTTAGCTTTCAATGTAGCGATTTCTTCAGCTTGTGAAGTCTCCAAAGTACTGAGTTTCCCTTGAAGTGACTTGTGGTTGGTTGATAATTCTTCATTTTCTTTCAAAAGATCATCGATTTGAGACTTTAATGTAGTGGTGACAGTGTCATCAGCAGCACCCTCACCGCTCAATTGAGTAGCACCCAAGCTTCTGGTAGCAGTGGTACCATCGCTATTGGTGATCAAGTATCTGCTTAAGAATGAGTCTAACCCTGTGTTTAACTTTTTGATATCCTCTTGGGTATCGGCTAAACCCTTGGTTTTGTTTTCATTCAATTCTTCGAATCTGTTTTCAAGAGCTTGGTATTTAGCTTCTAATTCTTTATACTTCAAACTCAAATCAGCTTGCTCGCTCAATTCTCTTTGGTTCTCTTCGATTGTCACTGCTTGTTGTTTGATAATATTGTTCAATTTTTGCAAGTCAATCAAATTAGCAGAGAAAAGAGGTTCAATTTCGTTCAATCTAGATTTCAATTGAGCATGATCTTTGTTCAAGATTTGATAATCAGTGTTCAACTTGATATGTTTTCTCTTATAACTATCATCATCCAACCCATTTTCATCACTGGTTGCACCCACGGAGCGGGCCCCAGTTGCTGCTGACGCTTCAGTAGTTGATTCGCTCAATTGTTTCTTCAACAAGGTATTTTCATCTTCCAATTGTTGAACTTTGGCACTAGCTTCCTTGATCTGAGAGGTGGTGGACAGTTTCAGACTGTTCAATTCTTGAGATAATGAGTCAATTACTTTCTTAAATTCTGCTTTGTCGGCAGCTGGTAAAGTACCAACACTTGTAGCACTAGCATTGCTAAAATCTCTTGGAGCTGAGAAGGCTTGAGTACCATTACTAGAAGCTGTCTGTGGCAAATTCACCTTCTCAGTTGAATCAGTGATTGGAATCTCGTATTGCGAAGAAGTGGCTTGAGGGTGGATGGCAAAATCTTTTCTGATTGGTTCTGCTTGTTTATTCCCAGTCTTCAATCCCATAACACTAGCACCGATAGCACCAGCACCAATAATACCGGTACCTATTTCAGCTTTACTGAGGTTTTTGTGATCACTCAAGACATCAGATTCTTCACCCTTTTCAAGCAAATCAGCGGTAGAGTTACCATCGACATATGAGTCTAAGAAGTCTGATTGCTTTGCTTCATCATTCTTGTACATGTTTGGATTGATGTATTCATCAGCGTTTTCAGAAAGGCTTGCCTTAGATGGTGAGGCATGAGGTGTTGAAAACTCATCATTCAACCCACTCGAAACTGGTGGTTCAACATCCTTCTTTGAGACTTGATCAACTGATGATTTCCTCAGTGGAACTTCTTCAATTTCGTCCTCTTTATAGTAATTGGCACTTGAAGGGAAAGATCCAGGAACACTAGTGCTATCTGTCTTGATTGGTGATGGCATTTGTAATGGCAACTCCTCCTCAGGTGAAGAGAAGGCTTGACTTTGCACTGGAGGAACGTCCAATCTACTCTTTTGTGGGGTTTGTTGCTGAGCTTGAATATCACGTTGGAAAACATCTTCTGCAGACAATTGACGAGCAGTGTGCTGTTTAATGAATGGTGCTTTTTGCTCAGTAGCGACCAACTTGCTTTGATCGTTAAATTGGGAGTTGTTGGAACCACTTTTAGTCGAGTCGCTTGAGAATTTGCGAGCCACTGCGACACCTGCAGCGCCCACAGCACCTGTAACAGCACCTGTAACAGCACCTGTAACAGCACCGACAGCAGCGGCTGGAGCAAATCCTGAACCAGAAGCATTTGCGTTACCAAAAGTAGCACTGTTCGGACCTGTTGATGCAGCACTATTTGGACCAGAGCCATAGTTCACGTTACCAGTGGCAACTTGAGGATGTGGACTTGGAGCATTTGCACTAGCTGGTGACATGTTACGTTGTTGCTGGCCTTGGGACAACGGAGTCTTGTTTGGTGTAAAGATTGATTGTTGTAGGTTGTTACCACCATTATTACTTGGGAAACGATCTTGAGGAGCACGGTTTGGTGTACTGTATTGATGAACACCAGGAACAAGTTTGGCCAAGTTAGCCAAGTCCAACAAGTTCAAGATTGTACCAACGCCATTGTCAACGTTGGAAACTTCCAAGTTTTCACCGACATTAGCATAATCTGGAGATTGACCACCGAGAATCAATAATTTATCATTCTTCAGAACGGTTAAGGTGTGACCATATTTGCCATGAGGTTCTAATGAAAAGTTTGTTGGGAATTTAAACCATGTCTTGGTGACCATGTTCAAAATGTGTAAATCAGCAACACCATCACCTTCTGAATTCTTACCGCCATGAATGATTAACAAGTCTTTGTAGATAACAGAAGCATGTTCCTCGACTGGTCTTGGTTGAGCCCCTGTAGTGGCAATTTGATCCCATCTTGCCAATTGCGGATCAAAACACCACAACTCATTAGACAATTTCTTACCGGTAGACCCACCAAATAACCACAATTTGTTGTCATAAACATCCATAGTGTGATTTGTTAAAGGTGGTGGACGTATGTTATCACTTGGAGCGACCCATTCCCAATGAACATCTGGTCTTCTAAAACTTGACAAGTTGAAAACGGCCAAATCGTTGAAAATCACATCGTCCAATTGACCACCATACAAGTATAATTTCGAATCGAAATTGGTCAAGGCGATAACACTGATTGAATGACCATATCTACCCGATGGTTTCTTACCGATTGGTTTTGGAATGGTCCATGCGTGTGAGTTCATATTGAACAAATACAAGTCATTGTCAATTTCACCAGCTTCGTTAGTCACGGTATCACCACCAAAGATAACGTAGGCATTCCCGCAAAGAGTGGAGGCATGACCGACTCTTGGAGCTGGTGAGTTGTCATATATGTCAACTTGGAATGATTGAAATTGGCGTGATTCTGCATCAGGTTTCAAAATCCAAGTGTCACCATAAACAGATGTATTATGCAACCCACCCATAATAAACACTTCGCCCTTTTCATTAGCATGTGAAGAGGCAGCGTGTCTGTATCTTGGGAATGGAGAGATCAAAAGCTTTGAGCGGCTCCATGGTGATGGGAAATTAGCGCGCTGTGGTTGTTGTTGCTGTTGTTGAGCATTGGCACCACCATTACCGCCCTGCTGGAATTGTTGCTGCTGAGGTTGACCATATCCTCTTGGACCACCAGCCTGTTGTGGTAGAGGTTTTGAAGGAGATTTAGCGTGGTAGTTATTGTTTTGATCATACACTATACCTGGAGCAGCGCCGCCAATGTGAGGTGGCTGTTGAGCTGGAGATTGAGCATAGTTGGACTGCGATGAGGGGGTGTTCACCTGACTGGTATTCTGCTGTGCCTGTCCCCGTGGAGCCTGTGCACTGGAAGCATTGGAGTATGTTGATATAGTTGGAGAGCCATTGCCCTGTGTTTGGGACGATGGAGAGGAAAACGTTGAATCAGCATTCCCCTGTGAAGCTGAGGCATGCTTGTCCTTGGACTTGTGTTTCTTGCCGAACTTGAAGGGAGTCATCGTGTAGCACCTGGTTTAGCCCTTTGATTCTGGATAGTAACTATGAGTCTTTATCCAGTGATAATTAATGCTAGCAATCCTTTACTTTCCAGATCAAATCAAAATGTCAACTGTCTTAAACTCTCAGCTACGTAATGTGAATTTCACTGGCGGCTGGTGGAATCCGGTTTGCGCCGCAGCGGCACGGCGAGAATTGGCAGAGCTCATGAGCTGCCAGAAAAGCGGAAGATGACACAAGACGAAACGAGACAAAAACAAAGATTGTGTGGAGTGGGAGTTTGCTACAGTGATTGGCTTAGCTGGTACTGTGAATACTCCATTGGAAGAAATTAGCTGGTCTAGGCCCACGAATTAGAACAAGAAGGGCCTGTTTCATATACACTGTTCTTGAAGATCAAAGGCAAATCAATTAATCACAATCAATCTCACAAAATGTCCAGTTTTGAAGCCAAATTCGACCAATTCATCGAAGATTTCGACAAGAAGTTGAACAAAGACACATCTACAATCTCTACAATCTCATCCCCTACAGACACCAGTTTCAATGACAGCTCAAGTGTACACGGTCGACATCTGGATCCACCGGCTACGCCGAATCCACAAACTCAACCTACAATGAGATCAAACTCGTCGCCAACACTATTGACACCAACAAAACCTCGCAAGAACTCTGTATCGTCACATCCATTGTCACCAAACCCGCCTAGCGCGCGTAAAAAGGGGTTGAACCTTAACATAACAATGAGTAAAGGATCTACTCCTAAACGAGTTGTTCCGAAGGAAAAAGTTGATGAAACGGATATGAATGATGTTTTGAGGAAGATGGCTAGTTCTGAAATACGCATTATAGAGCTCAAGGATGAACTGAAACTGATCCAGCAAAAAATACACCAAGAAGAGGAAGAACTAAACAGATTAAAACGGAAAATTGCTCAAAACATTAATCAACAGCCTAAACGGATCCAAAGTCCAGTTAAACCCTCCACGGCACCAACAGCAACTGCCACTTCTTCCACAGCATCTACAATCACACCGGCTCCAAAAACCGCAACGGAGAATGGCGAATCGTCATACTGGAGCAAACCTATGCATTTCCTAAACCAATTTGACCAGATCCTTCAAAATGAATTTGAAAAATTAGGTAAGGACCAAACAAACAAAGAGGATGTCCTTAAAGGTGTGAGTAATTCACTTTGGGGGTTTGTGAGTGATGTTAAGCAAGGGTTATTGGGTGAAGAGGATACGGGGAAGCATCGGGCTGTGAAGACTACTAGTGAGGAGAGTACTGTTGGTGATGTGAGTAGTAAGAATGGTAGTTCGGAGGAGTTGATAGATTTCAAAGTTAAGCGATCGGTTCAAGATGAGGATGAAGGTGAAATAGAGAAAGATCAAGTATAGGACTTGAAGTCAATACAGATGTGAGTGTATCGTAAAAGGTTCATAAATTAAGTAACAGAAGAAGTTTATTATATACAACTACTCTATAAATACTCTTCCATTCCTTGATAGAAAAAAAACAATCATAAACTTCATAAATACATCTAATTTTTGTTCATCGGTCAATTGGTTTCTAAAAATTCGAATCATCATTTCTATAATCCTCATAGACATCATCCCAAGTGTAAACTTCAGCATGCGTAGCACCGACTAATTGGGCAGCCTGATGAGGTGTTCTCAATTCACCATTCGCAATACCTTCCAAAGGGTCTGGCAAATGTGGCGATTGGTCCTCTTGAGCCATGGATAATTCATGGACATCTTGACCTTCCTCGTTGACTAATTTGGTTTCATCTTCGTTTAATTCAACTTGACCTTGAGCAACCATGTTCATTAGGGACAAGAATTTCGAATTTTTAAATTTAGACGTCTTTTGAGTCTTCATGGCATCAACAACTTTCATTGCCGCTTGGGCAAATTCTGGATTAGAACGTTTCAGTTGAGGTTCAGCAGTTTGTTCCTCCAATGATGCATTTTGAAACTCTTGTTCCAATTTCATAAATTCTGATTCCAATTCATTGTGCAAGTGATCCATATTGGCATGATGTAATTCTTCATGCTCGGTTCTATATTGTGGCATGGCGGCTTGTGTCATGTTTAAACCGGAAAGTTGTGCCAAATTGGTGAATGAACGCGGTGTGGCAATGGAAACTGGTGCTTGTTGTGACATTTGAGATGATTGTTGTTGATGTTGAAATGCTTGGAAGTCAGTGGCCCAGCCACCACGAGCAGTGTATTGTTGTTGATGCTGATGAACTGGTTGCTGATGGTGGCTAATCATTGCCTGGGCGGCAAAGTCATTGGCCCATGATCCATTAGCTTGCGCTTTTGGTTGTTGATGCTGTTGTAATGGTGATTTGTTGAATGCATTTGCGAATATTGGATTGAAGCCCTGTTGGAACTGTTGGCGTTGTTGTTGTTGAAACTCTAGTTCAAGTTGATGGTTTTGCTGTTGGTTGGACTTGAAAGACTCTGCTCCCGATGGGCCAAATCTTCTTTGGACATCCTGATGTAGGGATCTGTCCACATTTGAGTGCTGGTTAAGCTTGTTTAGTGCGTTTGATGGTCCACAAACAGACATTTTGTTCTATAGCTTCTTGTTTTGCTGGGTTTGCTCTATAATGTAATAGTGTCTTTGATTGAAATTGAATCAAATGGAAAGTATCAAAATTTGATTCTCTGGGGCTGCCTTTTTCTTCCGGTCTTTAGGAAAAATCAGCTGTGCTCGGTGGAATTCGGGTGGTGCTATTTAGCAGTTTAGTAGTAATTGTTGTGGTTGTTGGTGGTCTAGTTGTTGGTATATATATTATTTTAGTCTATAAACAGTTATTCTTGAGGTCTACTTCACTCAGCTTTTTATAGTTCAGCTTATCTGCTAATCAACCGAGGACCAACAGTGCTATGATCATGCGTACCCACTTTCCAAATGGAGTAAATCGCTTCTGGGGATTTGGGACTTTTTGTGATTATGTAATAACTTAGGTAATCAGGACCACAAGAAATATTTGTGTTACTCTATTCGGCAATATCCCAATCGGGAAAGTGATCACCGGTTACATGCCCTGCTCCCTGTGATTCTTATTCTTCCACCAATGAAAAAAACTACAAGTGGTACTCGAGGATGTTGAAATCTTGATAGAGAGGTAGATCAGACTGTCCACTCCACATACACTCACAATGGCCCGTTCATTCTACGAAGACGAAGAACACCTCACACCTGTCCCAGGTACCACCCAAGCCTTGACCAAAGAAGAATTGGACTCCCTATCCCCAAGATTAATCAACGGTACTTCAATCAGATCTCCATCATTTCTAGAGTCAAATATCCAATCTGTCAGAAACTTCATAAATAACTTGTATGTCTACACAGAGGCCAAGATCGATGACTTCACATCATGCTTACATCGTAAAGAACAACACTTCTCCACAACTATTGCCAACTTACACGACAAAAACGAAGAACTACTCCCAGGTTCCATATATGTCCTAATTGCAGCTTTGACAGGTTCAATTGCTACACGTCGTTCAAATATTCTTTTCAAAGGTCTAGCACCATTGGCCCTAGCCACAGCTGCCTTCAGAATCACATTACCAAACACTTTCAAGAACTCCACGGGCTTTTTACATAAATTAGAAAATGAAAAATTACCAAAATTGACTCAAAACCAAGATAAATTCGTTGCACATGTTGAAGATCTAGCTCACAAGAGTGAAAACGAAATCTCTGTGGGTATCAAGAAATTGGACAAGAGTGTGGAAGATTTAAAATTGAACATCAAAAAATATGGTGGATTAAACACCGATGATGTCGTGACGAAGAAATAGATAAAGCGTATGCTATCAAAACCGACAATGTATATTCAATCAATTGCCAAACAAAGAAATACAATTATATGATAATGAAGAATTGGGCTTCCAAAGATTTTTTTGTAGTGGAATATTCATGTGCTGCCATTTCCAAACGTGTCAAGTATAACCTATTAACCACAAAACCAAATTTTAGTACCTGGAAAACACCATTTACCGCCCATCTCCCAATGGTTAAATGACAATCTGACAATGCTATACAATCGAATTGGTCCGTTGTGCTGTATCCTTTTGTATCGCTAGCAGGCGTTTGTTATAGCGCCAGATCACTGTGTATGCTATGAACAATAATAATTCGTTGTATGGACAAAGCAGGATTTCAACAAGAGGTGGAGGTGCCGCTGATTTAGAGACCGTTCCAAGTACAAGTGCTGGTTTCGATCAAGATGATAGGCAATCTAATTGTGGTGCTTCAGATATGCTCTCTAGACCGTTGTCTAGAACTTCGTCAAGGTTAGGGCTAGATAACATTTCCACAACGATGCCATTATCAAGTGTCTACATTGGCAATACTTCCTCCACCTCCAAGAACAAGTTATCGTCTTTGTTCACTGATAAATTTGCCAATGGGACATTACTGTCCTCTGTCACTATCCAACAAAAAATTTCTAAATCGATTAAACTGGAGAAGAAGAAGTTACACAAACAAATGGATTTGATCAAAGAGATACAAAATTGGTCCAAAATATTGGCAAATGATCAATGTAAGGATTTGTTATTTAATTTCATTAAATTGTTAGAGCTTGAAGTGGAAACCTCGGAGCTATTGATCAAGAGAAGGGAAGCTATAAATGCTGAGTTGTCAAATGTTCAAAAAAGGGAAAGACGTTCAAATGAACTCAAGTTGAAAAGACACAAGATGGGTGATAAACTAAGAGAAAATGAAAACAAAGTTGGTGAATCACCAATGACTACATTTTTGAAAGAAAACTTGGTCGAACTAGAAGCTTCATCCGTGGTTGTCGATCAACAATTTGATAAAAGTATAAACAATGGCTTGAAGAATGCATTAGCCGAATACAGTATCACAGTGCAAAATCTGGCAATTAGACAAAGAGACTTGTCCAGTAAATTCTTGGAGGCACATCCTTTAACAATACAGTCTCAAAATGACTCTCTACTATCTGGTGCGCTCTCAGCGTCATACAGCAATTCAACTGCGATACCTGGATCACTGTCTCTGAACAACAACCTCCATAGATTAATTTTACAAAACAAGTTGAACAATGGGTCTGTTACAAGAGATTTAAATACAGCCACATCTATACCGTTATCAAATCATCATAAATACGTTGCCCTTTCCCCAAATCAAATTGGTAAATATTTGGATAATAGATTTTCCAACGATCTTGAAAATGGCAACAACAATAATAATAATCGAATTTCACCACCAAATAGCTCTGCTGAAACGTATCGTGGTGGTGATGATAGTAACAATGGGTCAGATGCTACTAAGGCCAAGTCGGTGATCAATAATGGAGGTACAGTGGTCAACTTGTCTAAATCAGATTTGAAAGTTAGAAATCCAATTCAATCGGGTCCTCCACCAACGGCGTCCACTAATATTGGACGTAAGTTTTCGAATGATTCAAGTGCTATTGGGCATAACCATGGTCACAATAACAATGGACATGATCATGACCCTGCAGGCTTCATAATCAATCATTATAGCACACCAGGATCTTTAGGTATCAGACCTGCATCGCAAAATAATCAAGAATGGACGTGAATAACCATGGCTTAATATATAATTGAGTTTGATTTTCTCTACACTTTTGTAATTTAACGTAATAAAGTTATTAAATAATGCAATAGTGTATGTGTAAATTTCGTAATTCTAAATCTTTTTCTTCTTTGATCGTGTGTATGTACAGTATATTGTCTCTAAGCTCAAGATGGCCCTTGGTCTTGTTCATTCCATCGTATTATCATTTGTTTTTGCAAAAAATCTTTTCCCCAACTCATAACTTGAAATCATTATAGCACAAGACGGAGCGATTTTCAACACTCTTGGAATGATCCCAACGTATAATGCACCAAACCCTTCTTGTTTCCAAATGTTTTGCATGAATGCAAACATCGATCTCTTGACTTTCTTATTTTTTTGCCCCAGTGTACCCATATTGGAATCCGTCTCAATACTTATCTGTAATCTTGTCTTCCCTACATCAAAGGGATTTGTTGCAAACGCAGCGATAGATCCAGAAATGGACCCACTGAGAAACGACGTGAGGAATAGGTTGTATTCGTCATTCGAAGTTAATTTGGAACAACGTGGTGATAATTCATGTTTGAAAAATTCGTACGAGGCCCAATAAATCCCCGAGAAGGGGACATCTCTCCATAGTGTCAATTCTAAACCTTTAAACAACGCGCGAGGGCCCTTTTGTTTCAATTCTTGCATGGCGCTATTAACCAAGTTTTTCAACGCATTCGATTTCGAGGAGGTGGATGGGATGGATTGTAGTCTGGTTTTCAACAGTTCAATGGGAGCGACACATGTCCCTGCGAGGACTCGGGCTATAGAGCCACAAAGCAAGGGGTTCAAGACGCCATGTGAGTCTTTTAGTGGGGAATGATCCCTTAGTGCTTCATACCCGGTGAAATAGACAATGTTCGCAGGGGCCGCCATTAGTAGTGTTAATGATAATCCTCGCCATAGTGTCTTGGGACCTTCGTTTTGTGCGATGCGGTATAGGGCGTTGAAAGTACCGTTCATTTTCTTGTCTGTTATACAGACATGATCAGTGGTGACGCAGTTTGATGATGCTGAAGCTGCTGAAGCTGCTGCTGTTGCCACTGGTGGTGGAGGTGGTGCTTCCCAAAATACTTGCTTTTTGCAACAATTGGAGCTCGGTAGTAATAGTTCTTGTTGTTGGAGACGTACTCTGACGACGTCTAGTGGTGTGACTATGAGAGATGTTATTATGGATCCTGAGCATGCACTGATCATTCTTTCCGACACTGAGATGGTTCCAGCATCAGTTGTTGATGTTATAGGTTTATTGCTTGCGCCTGCTGTGGCGAATGGAGGTTTGTGTTGGTTGGGTGTATGATGTTTCGGTTGTGGGAAGAGATGGAGGTCTTCGGCTTCTTCTATCACACCTGCGATCTCTGATGATAGTGACATCTATGGCTTTTGGTTGTTGGTGTTTTGGTACTATTTGACTGTTGAGTGGCTGATATTAAGGTTGTGAGTTTTTCACTAATAGATCTTGGTTCTCAAAGCTTCTGGAAACCTGGTGTAAAGCGGCAAATGATGATAAATAGTGTTTTTGAGGTATATGGGGCCTCTTTGGATGAGATGCTGTAGTGGTGATAGCGTGTTGTGGTTGCTTCAGTTGACGCTGCTTGTAGACTTGGGTGTGAATCAATGCTCATCGAATACGGTTGTGAAAAATTGTGTTGTCGGTACCGGGAAACTAGAGAGGGAAGTGCCTAACGAGCAGGGTGGAAGTGGTGTTCTAGTAGTAGTCTGAGGGTAGTTTGCTGTATACTGTTTACAAGTGTGTCTTCTAGAGCGAGTCTCTACAAAAATGGTGTCTTTTTCCGTTTCGTTTTACCATTTTTCGTTGTGTTGTTATTAAGGCTTCTGTTAAAGTGTTGTAAATAGTATGGGGAAGTTGAGGTTACGCAGTGCAAAGATAACCGATCAGTACTTGTGAGTCAAATTCAGACTAGAGAAGTGGAGCCTGTGTATTGTAGGTAGACAAGATCTTCGTAATGGTCTTTTAGTGAATATCCAGGAGCTCAAGAGAGTCTTCTACTGCTCAATGTGTAAGGGAATGGTCTGAAAGTCTGAAAATCAGCTAAAGGTTATTCTGATTATGTAATCACATATTTCACCAATAGCAGAATAGCTGATATTCAGTTTCAACAAGCTGAAACACAGTTGTTAATATGCCCTCAATTATTTTAAAAGCTTGAAAGTGCCTAAGGTCAGTTTGGGGCTTATTTTGTGAAGGACAATTTTTGAAATTCATAATTTATGGTACCTCACTTTTTTAACTTTTATTCCCAAATAACGAAAGTTGATTTCGTACAGATTTTTAAATTCACCAAATCAACTCAAAAACAGAATAGCTGATATCTATGACAGCATTAGCCACTAATAGCCCTTTTTAATATCGAAAAGTTAAGTGATAGCATCGGTTTGTTCAAAAAACATGAAGTACTGGGTCGCATTACATAATCACATATCATATGCGGGAAAATCTAGGTCACCCATTTAATTTCATTGGACCCTTAAAATTAAAGAAGCTATACACGGATATCAACTACAAGGAGACTAATCGGACACTAGCTCAATATGACAGTCAGGGAAAGAAGTTACAAGACACTTCTATTCGTATGCAGGTTCATACTCACCAAGAATGACCTCCTATCGTTCAAGAAAACCACATTACCACGTCTCTTATCTCTCTTGCAAATTCACAACGAAACCACGAGAGCGAAGATTTCAAAACAGTTTCAAAGATTGATAATTGACTATCAATCTCTAGTTGATAACAATAACAAAGATGCTGAGCTTGTTGCGCGTGCTACTAGGAATTTCATCAGAACAAGCTTGATTATATTTGGCACCTTAGCCACCGCTGTTTCGCTTAAAGAGTTTATACTGGGCCTCACACAAATTAGAAGCTTGAAAAGTATGACCAAATTGTTGATGTACAAATTGCCAAAAGATACTGCGATAAATCTTGCTGCTACTAGTATGTCACTGGGCTCTTTGTTATCTGTTGTCCCCGTTGTTAGCAGACTTTTATCAATCATTTTACCGATAGGTAAGACACAAAGACTATTGTCAATATTCGTCAGTGCTTTGGGGTCATTATACTTCTTCCCAAAACAGTGCTCCAGGGACATATTCTCCATCTACATCTTTGTCTATGGATTGGAATCTTTGCAGAACTACTCATTCAATGGGTGTGCTACCAATACATTCATAGCCACGTTGAAAACTTTACCAGTGGTGAATTTGCTGACAAGATCTTGGGCTTTGGTTCCATTAACTTTTGCAGAGCTGTATCATACATACGTCATGCATCCTGAACACACACCTAAATTTGTGAAAAGATTATTTGATGCCCAGTTCAATGATTTCTATGGTGTGAAGATGAATGCAATCACGAAAACAGTTCAAAGTATTAAAACAGTCAGTCTAGAGAATTCAGGTGCTATGCAATCAATATCCCTTTCCAAGATCTCAACTTACCAATTGCCATCTCTTCAGTTCAACAAACTTCTCACTATCACTAATCCAAGACAAGCAGATTATCTCAAGCTAGCCTTGCAGTTTGCCTTGAAGAAATACGGAAAGTTGTTACTATACCTCATCCCAGTTTACTTGGTCAAAGACATATTAACCAAGAGACTGAACCAAGAGACAATAAAAACCAGACTTTATTACACCAACCTCTTGAGATCCATCTCCAAACTCTCTATGATAACGATCCTCTCTACATTGACCGCCCACTATCTAATCATTCAAAACATCAATACCCAAACCCCTACCAAAAACTTCAGGCTAATAGGGTTTATTTCTGGACTATGGGCTATTTTCTACAAGGACACAGCAAACAAACCATTACTGACTTACTTGTTACGTGTGACCGCTCTCTCGATGTGGAAAAGACAATCCCATAAGTTCAATGATCAATTGGATCTAGTGTTCAATGCCCTTGGGTGGACAAGCTTGGTTGGCTTATATGACTCAGGGTTGGAGAATTATATAAGTCCTGGAAGATTTGCAAGAGTTGCCAAATGGGTTGCAAATGGTGGGGTGTAATGAAGTATGTGTATACTTTAAATCACAACTTGCTCTACTGTACTCAAATAACTGATCTATACAGTCAAATAAGGCAGAGAACATAGTACTATAGTACTATACATGTCTTTCTTTATTTTAGAGGCGAAAAAAAAAAGAGATTCGACCTCGGTCAGGATTGAACTGACGATCTTGCGATATCTTAGTAGTGATACTAACAGTCGCACGCCTTAACCAACTTGGCCACGAAGTCTGAATTATGTAATACCAAAAATGATTAACCTTCAGAACATTGAATTTTGAGGTCATGTCACGTGACTGGGAGACTAAATAAACGGGACTTTCATGATAGTCTCACAGATATATATATATAAAGCTGACAGCTAAAGATAAGATAACTGATGAATTTAGGAAGCTACTTGCCATCGTGAATACTTATGACTGTTGATTCTTCTACAGACAGCGTTAGATCGGAAATCCAGGTGGGTTGTTGAAGTGGACGTGCAGAATTTCAAACCAGACCACATAACTCTAGTCCGCAAAAGTTACAAAATTTCCCACAGGGGTCTGAAGTTACTTGAGAAACCCCAATTATTATTAAGATACATAAGTAGCTTAGATTTGATAAATACTACCCACATGATTAATAGAATCGAATCATCTCTTGAATCAATTTCCCGTTTCCGCTTCAGTCATCACTGAGGACTTCCCGCAGAGAGAATTGAATTTATTGTCGGGCACGTATAGACCAATTCTCACTTCCCGATTTTCATGAAGGTGAATGAAAGATTGTATTAGTACAGCAGGGTCCTTTGCAGGGTCATAGATACAGATCCCCACATCAAGAACCTTTTCTTCGTTGTGTTGATAGGTTTCACGATCAACACGGAGTATGGCATGTTGCTGGTTATTGACAAGATGCATGGGTCTTCTTATTCTTAGAGGCCTGTCCTCATTGGTAAGTCTTGAGGGTTCCTTTCTATGAATAAGAAGCTCATCCCAATAAGCGGTAAATGCTTTCTTACGTATTGAAGCCGCCTTTTGAAAAAATTCCCAGTTTACATTTCCGCAACTTCTTCCATTCTTGCAAACAGTTTTGAGTCAGTATCTATGCTGTTAGTTTCAGTTCCCTCATGTTTATCTGATTTGGGGTCAAGTTTATCTGCGACTAGATAATCAAAGTCTTCAGTATCTTGGATCGGTAGGGTTCATTGACATATGATCTTCTGTAGTTGATGAGTATGTTTTTCTTCTGAAGGTTTTGAAAATTGAGAGGGTCCCATAAAGGGAAGAGCACTTCTTACGCTCGAGAATCAAGCGACTGTAGAAAACCTTCTGAGCTGTTCCTTTCCTGAATTGGGCAAGCCTTTAAATGATTCTATCTTTATCACTGATAGACCTAAGCTAGCCTAATTGGGAATTGTGACAAAATCTTGAAGCGGCTCCAGAATGCATTCGCGAAGTTCAAGACGTTAGAATTAAAAATTAAAAGTGCATACGACTGACAAAGCCATTAGGAGCAACTTGTGCTTATCCTATTCCCTGTGAGAATGGAATCTGTTTTGGCAGTTGCTTGAGGAACTGATGGTATCTACATGTGCTTTACGAACTAGCAGCTACGTTCTGTGCGTGATTAACTTCCGAGAAATGATCTTTGCTTAGTCAGAAATTTGCCAAACTGGAAAACAGCCAGTGTTAAATTTTCAACAATAGGATCTTTGGCCGAGTGGTTTAAGGCGCTCGACTCAAGATCGAGTATCGTAAGATGCAGGCGTTCGAATCGCCTAGGATCCATTATTTTTTGGTTTCCCGAAACATCCGGACACCAATTTTTTTTTCAAGCCATTCCGAATTATGATGACCACCAGATCAATCGTATACCGTAACCATCGATGAGTGACAAGTTTCTTTTTTATACCATGAATCATAGATTCAAGGTAAAAACCCAAGGGTGTAACATTTTGTGGTAGAGAGTTGACTTTTGAAAGCCAGATAATCAACGTGCCATAGATCATTATTATCGTTGTACATGTTCCTGATTTGCTGTCACTTTGAGCCGTGTCAATAAGCATGCACAAAAACACATTTAAGGATGATCCCAGTGGGAACCGTCTGTGTTTTGGATGTTTAATTATAAGATGCTTTACTACAAGAATATACATAGACAGAGATGATTTCACTTCTGTATCGGATAAAGAATTCTTAGCTAAACAATTACTTGCATAACAAACTTGTACAAACATGATTACAATGGGAACAGATCGAGTCGCTTGTGAAGAGTGTATAAGAGGACACAGAGCCGCAGACTGTCAACATTTTGATAGGCTTTTAATTTCAGTGAATAGCAGGGGCCGTCCAAACGCAGCGAAAGAGCTCTTGCGTTATCGATTACTTCCATATCCACCAATCAACGAGTGCAGTTGGGAGCCACTTGAGAATGCTCATGAATCGAAAAGACCCACCACTTATAAATTTACTTTACATGTTGATATCTCCACGCCTGTCACTTTGCAGAGAGTCCGATTGGGGCATATGTATAAGACATTGGGATATGTTGATCCTACAGAAGTCACTGCAGATAACCCATTTGACAGATGCATCATCAATCAAGACCAAGAAGCTGCTGCGTATTGGAGTCGCGTTGAAAAAGGCATCATACCAGAGAATTGGTTAGACGAAACGAATGAAAGAATCGATGCTAAGAATGCCAGCTATCACGATTGTTACTTGAAAGGAAATTTTAAACTAAGAGTGCAATCAAAGAATGCAAGTAGACGGAGAGGGGAAGATAACCGTATACCAATGGTACCTGGTGGATTGTACTTTACTGAAGAAGAAGTAATGCAATCAAGAGTTGAGTTCCCAACTAATCCTGGTGATCCATTTCCAGAATTTCCGACTCAAGACATTTTATCCACAGAAGAGTTACGTGAGCTCATAAGAGGAGCCAAAAAAATTGCTAAGAATAAAGTGGAGTTTGAGAATGTCATTCAACAAAGGAGACGTGAAGAGCAAGAGCGCAGCGCGGAATCACCACAACGACTGAAGCAAAAGGTAGATCGAAATACCAAAACATCGACCATTAAAGTTCAAGCCAGCTCTGAGAAATATTCCGCGGAAAGTACACCTCCCGTTCCAAAAGTTAAGCCCAAAGCATCGGAAGTGCAAGTGTCCCTAGAACCACAGCAAGTGGAACAAGGTTCTCAAAAATCAAATCAGGAAATCACATTAAATTTATTATTATTCCATAATTTCCCACACAATACTGATATCACCATCAATGAGCGAGGAAATATCTGTTTCAAGAATGCTGCCTTGTTGAAATATTTGAAAAGGATAAAACACAAAAGGCTGATCAAAGTTTCTAAAGACGGGCCTGAAAATACGGGGTACCAACCAAAGTTCACAGGTAAACGATTTCCTGGTTCTCAATACACCGAAGCCGAGATTCTAACTGATGTTGAATCCCCTAATGGTGCTTCTCAATGCACTTGACTCCCGTCTTGAACTAAGCTTATAATCTGAATTTGTCCCATCTTGTTGACAATTTCCAGCACGAGCTCTAAGGATGACTTAAAATATATGTATAATTGGTATAGTTTAATAAATTTGTTTACAGTTTCTGGGATATCGTACATATGTGAATGGACTTTTCATGTAGACGTCTCTATAGTTAAGAGATGGGAACTAGCTACACAGCGTATGGTGTAAAATGACCTGCTTTCAAGTACTTACACAATACATTACTACCGTATGACTTGAAAACCTCATAGATAGCACTGTTAAGTGAGACACGAACATATGGAGACAACTCATGATCTTTTAAAGGTATCTCGGAAAACACTAACTCTGAAATGTCTATCGCCTGTGATTCTTGTACTAATCGAAGTGTTTTCATTTCCGCATCATAATGCCAATCTTTTTCAAAGTCGTCCAATAGAGCACAAGTTCTTGCATAAGGATCTGTCAACTTTAAAAATGCCAACATGGTATAATAGGCATCGTTCCCTGCGTTATGTAGATATGCATGTGGCACGCCAAATCGTTTCAAGATAGCACCAAGGGAACCTCCTTGACCACCATGCGTTGCACCGTAAATCTTTTCTGTATCGAAAATGACACAACCTTCAGGAAAGTTAACACCAATCGATTTCAACCACTTCAAGTCCCCAGAGAAATTATGACCAATGAAAGCTGCATTCAATTTGAATTCGCAGCGTGTTTTTTCACAATAAACTTTGATGATGATATTAATCAATTTAGCAGCATCAGCTTTAGTCATTACCCAAGAACTGCCTCCAAGAAAGTTTGACTTGTTATCGTAGACGTATCTACCATTTCTCAAATGGAGTGCCTCTTCGATCAGTATGTGAATCTTGGTCATAGAGGGTGCAACTGACAAAACCTCTTTTGATGGGTCATATATAGTTATGCCGATCTCTGTAACGATTGAATTGTCCATTTCGAAAGCTTCGACATCAAGACTAATCAGAGCGGTTTCATGTCTGCTGACCACAAGCATAGGAAGACGGATAAGATCATAGTTTTGACTGTGAACTAATCTGGGATGATTTTGTTCCTTTAATTGAGAGAGGTAATTATTCATGTTTTGCACCCTAGCTTTAGAGACAGCATCGACTAATTCTAGGTTCTGACCTTGCTCCACACTCTTTTGTAGCTGCGATATAACTGATATCAAAGATTCTGGATCAACGTGACTCGCCATTTTAAAATTGTTTATACGGCTGTTGCAAGCTGATATTGATCAATTATTTGTTAAAAGAACATCAAGGGTCAATTAAATTGATAGAAATATACACATGATGTTCTTAAGAATCTGACATATCACAAAATTACAGATAGTTTTGTACTACTGCAACAAACTATGTACAGTATTGAATTTTGAGCCAGTTCTATGAATACTATATACAAACTTTTAAACTATGACAGTGATCACCAGTTAACCTATCAAAAGTAGCTACTGACACACATTTGTAATGCAATTATAAATAAGCCTCAAGTAACTTCAACATGACTCTTCGATGACTGGAGGCGTAAACACAAGGAGCGAACCGCGTATTCCTTGGCTTAAAATCAGAATGTATCTTAGTTTTCATATGTTGGTCAAAATATTTAGCATGATCAGCAGACATTTTATTATCATATTCCGCATCGAAATCAAAGTCATCCAACTGGGCAGCGGCTCTTGCCTGTGGATCAGTCAATTTCAATAGCGCCATCAGGGAATAGTGGGCATCATTACCTGCATTATCCAAATGAGAATGAGGTATATTGAATCTTCTTAGGAGATCACCAAGAGAAGTGTTATTTTTTTTACCATGTGTAGCTGCGTAGATATCATGTGTATCCAAAATAGGGGTGCTATGAGGGATTCTGACACCGAGCGACTTGACCCATTCCAATGTGGGTTTAACATTATGACCAACCATAGCGACTTTCATAACGCTATGTCCTCTACCAACAAAATAGAATCGAACAATCTCTTTAAGCAGTTTTCCAATCTCCTTTTCAGTCATGATTATGGACTTCCCACACTGATACTTAAATTTGCTGTCGGCCCGACGCTGACCGTTTCTATATTTCAGATTTTCTTTAATCAGGATATGAAAGTCGATGAAAGATGGTGTTATTGAAGAAGGGTCCTTTGCAGGATCAAAGATAGAGATCCCCACCTCAAGAACCTTTTCGATGTCCTGATCATAAACTTCATGATCAAGACAGATTAAGGCATGTCTGTGAGAATTGACAAGACGTAAAGCTCGTAGTAATTCACCAAAAGTCTCCTGGTGGACAAGTCTTGGGTTCCTCCTTCTCTTGGTAATAAGGTTATTCCAGTATTTGGTAACGACCTCATTACGTATTAAAGACAACCTATGAACGAATTTCCAGTCTACCTTATTTGTGACTTTACCCATTCTTGCTGAAAGTTTTGACTCAATAGCGGAGTTATGTATTTCAGCACCCGTCTCTTTATTTACTTGGAGCTCAAGTTCATTTGGGTCTAAAAGATCATAAATTTCTTGGGATTCACCTGGGGGTTCAGCTGGAGGTTCCATTTGGGATTTATCTGCTTTCTGGGACTCTTTAGTATATCTTTTTCTATTGACAAATGATCTTCTATGGTTGATGAGCATGTTATCTTTCGCCGAAGATTTGGGTGCGCTTAACATTGGAGAGCGCCCTATGAACGGGAGCACACTTCTTCTGCTAGAGGATCTAGCGATTAACGAAAGCATTATGAGATGGTCTTTCCCTGAACGACAGCCACTAAACAATTATGTCTATCACCTATAGATCTTATAAGACTTCAGTATAATTACTTCCAAATTGTGACAAATTTTTGAATCGACTCCAGAATGCATTCGCGAAGCTTCAGAGCCAACAACGGTCTCTTCAGTAGGCTTTCGAGAGTTGATCATTATGAAAAGTGCACTGGAGACATACACTTCAAGATATAGGGATGTCTGTATGGGATGCCCAAATAGATACACCGTGTACCCAAAAATATCATGGTGATCTTGTAGTTACACATTGATAATTTTGTGACAAAACATGTCGCGTGCAATGAGATGAGATGTTGATTGTTCATCACTCACTATGAACCCAATACCTTTGATACTATGTAGACCTCATATGAGCCAACTTTTGTAGCATAAAAAACACACTGAACAACGTGGACTGGCTCATGTTGTTGCCAACGTTTTATACCTAGATTGAATTTACGCGTATGCTGAGGTTCCACCAATAACACCCAAACACCAGATCCTTAGCGCAGATTCTTACCTAAGCACCACATTACCAGATGTTCCACGCCGGATGATGAGCCAATTCCGATGACAAAAAAGGCTTTTCCAAAGGATTGTTAGTACTGCTGACCTATAATGGTTCAGACACTGAGCCCATATCAACAGGAAAACACTCCCCAGCACCGTTTTCAACACCGTTCAATTCTCCCAAAGCGGCGAAAAGATCCGCTTAAGTACTGAAACCTCTGCGGTTCGCGCCACAACCAACAGCAGTTTTTTTTTTAATTTTTTTTCTTCGCTCAAACTTTTTTTTTTGCGGTAGTGAATTTTTCACTCTTTCTTTGTAAATCAAAAAGTACCAAAACCAACGAAGAGTCGTTAAAGAGTTACTAAGGAATTCCAGTACTTGCAATCACACTTTCACCACGAGAAGGACTAGTTTCAAAAGCCATCTTGAGTTTCAAAGTGCCAGATCATTAATCAAATACCGTTTCTGATCTATAATTTGCTAGCTTTCATCACCATTTGTCACAGAGAGTCAGTCGCCCATCATTGCATTTTTTTTATAGGACCACATTCCAGTATCCTATAGTAGACAACTAGTACAGAAGTAGATTGTCAATTGCTCATCATATTCCAGTGGAAGGTCTCTAAGAAAGATATTAGCTTATTTTTCCATTCGTGAGCCTGTTCAAGATTAAACATCATCAAGTCATATCATCTCCACTCTCCAACAAAAGTATAATGTCTTCATACGCCAACGTCGTTGCCTCATCAGGCGCCAATGCCCCAGTTGCTGAAGAACCAACTGTTCAAGAAACCGTTGCCAAGGTTGAAGTTGAACAAACTCCAGAACCAGTTGATACTGAATCCAAGACCGAAGAAGGTTCATCTGAACAAAGTCAGTTACCAACTCCAAAGCAATCTCCAAAGGAGAAAAAGGTCAAAGAGGTCAACTTAGCTCCAGCTCCAGTTCCAAGTGTCAATGCCTGGGGATCTGCCTCTTCATCTAGATCAAACTCCAACATCAGTTCTGTTGATTCTAGACACTGGCCATCTCCACACGAATTAGAAGCTCAACCACAATCATCTGTCAAGAAGATCAGTGCTGTCAAGAGCTCCAAAGAGAAATGGGTTCCATTCAAGGCCTCTGTTGTTTTACCTCAACAAGGACCAAAGAAGTCTAATGGTCAAAAGAGAAACAACAACAAGAACAATGCCAATGCTCCTCAACAAAATACCACTTCCACTGCCACTACTAAACCAGTATCAGCCGATGCTAAAAAGAGAAAGAACAAGACTGAAAAACGTCCTTCTGAGTCTAAGGAAGCCACCAAGTCTGAAGCTAAGGCTCAACAACCAGCTACCGAAGTTGAAGTGAAAGCTGACGAAAAAGCTCAACCAAAAGCCTCTGAAACATCTGAAAAACCATCACAACCACAACAACAGCAACAACAACATAACCAACACCTACCACATAACAACCAACATCAACACCATCACAGCAACCACCACCACAACAACCACCATCACAACAACAACTTGCGCTACCAAAATAACCAATTCCATCCTCAACAACAGCAACAATTCATTCCATTCCAACAATTCCCAAACCAAAATGGGTTCCAACCAAACGGTCAACGTCCATTCCGTCCATACAACAACAGACGTTTCAATAAGTATCAAAACAATGGTGTGAATGGTGGTCAATTCCGTCAAAACTACCACAACAATGCTCCATTCCACCACAACAACCGTCGTCATGTTTCTCATTTGAACAAGTCCTCTGAACCATTACTCTCTTTGATCAAACAAGTTGAATACTACTTCTCTATTGAAAACTTGTTGAAAGATATCTTTTTAAGAAAGCAAATGAACTCTGAAGGTTGGTTAGATTTACAAGTCATTTCCAGCTTCCGTAGAATGGATGTGCTCAGTGCTGGTGATGCCACTTTGATCAGAAAGGCCATTGATGAGTTGAATGGTGAATTATTGGAATTGGCTGAGTTTAACGGTGATGTTTTGAAAGTTAGAGTTAAGGAAAACGCTTCTAACTGGGTCTTGCCAGTTGACCAAAGAGATGTTAACGGTCAAGATGAATCTGAACCTGTTAATGTTATCGAACCAACTGCTAAGGAAGAACCAGCCGCTGAACCAGCCGCTGAAGGTGAAACTGAAGCCGCTGAAGCTCCAGTTGAAACCGCTGAAGCCGTTGAAGCTTCAAACTAGATCTCTGATTTCCCCTTTACTGTTTAACTAATTCTCCACTGTTTTTCTTTCTTTCTTTCTTCTCTACCAAAAAGATTGTCATATCATATTTATCAACAAGATTTAAGGGTTTAATGAATCATGATTTCCAACTTCCACCATCAACACACAAATGCATATCCACACCCCCAAGCAAAGCCCACGAACTTGACATAGAAACAGATTCAATATGTTATTGTTCTTGCATGTATATTATAAAACTTGATCAAAGACCACTCATGAAAGTTAGAGGTTACTATTATTATCATTTGTTACCAACCTGTTCATACTTAAGCAAAAAAAAAAAATCAAAAAAAAAACTACTACTAAAAAACTACTTTACATCAACTATCAGAAAAAAAAATCAACACTTATAGCCCATGAAGAACGCTCTGCAATTGGTTTATGCTCTATATTTAATTGTCATACTTAGTGTTCAAATCATTAATCTTTTCTTCTTTTTTTTGATTTTTTTGATTTTTGTTATTGGAATGAATTATGCTACTCCATTTGGATGATCTATTACAGTGCACAAATTGTTAAAGTGCACATATTGTATAGGTACATTTGGATAGGATCACTGAATAAATTAATAAATAACAAAACACTGTACACGTAGTTGGGCTTTCTTAAGATGCCACTGAGAAGACGGTCTTGGATTCGGGCGGTAATGAAGACTGGCGCCAGGCCAATGTTATGACGAAAAGGTGATATAGTTGAAAAGAACCCGGGTTTGAATGTTTGAAGCGCTCTGTTTATTAGATCCCCAATAACGACTTAAGACTGTCCCAATTGTTGTCATCATAAATGTAAACCATACTGGACTCAAGACCATGTTGCAAATATGATGGGTAATAGCGATGTAAGTACATAACAAGCCCCCAAGATACACTGGCAAACACAGTCCATGAGTTTGTCTGGATAGCACCTCTAAGGTACTTCTTATCTTGAAACAGTTTTTCCTCTTTAGCGTATTTGGCAATCTTGTACGCCAATAGTTTCCCCAACCCTAACAACACTCTGGCTGAACAGTATAGCGTTATCTGATGTGCAATGGAATGGTTGAAATATGCTGTTCTGTTACTGTAGACAACCATAGCGGCTAAAGATCCAGATATGAATTCGTTCAATGGTACCCCACCATTCAGTTTCTTCAGCGATAGCATCAACAACTTGTAGAGAAAGGCGAACGAGGCGAGAATCGTGGCATGGTCCTTAGCCTGCTTGAACACGAGCTTCAACCGTTTATCCAAGGGGACTGTTCGTCTGTATAGCAGCTGGATCACCAGAGCATGTGCAAACCTTAGTTTCCCACCATACATAACACCATTTCTCATCGACTTGATGATTTGCAAGAAATCCCTGTTCGCAGGGTCTGCGATGATATCATCGATATTGAATCCCATTGCTTCCTATGCTTTGTTCCTTTCTGCTCTTGATCTATGGTATACCGACTGGATAGTTCAAAAGTCTTCAACCGCTCTGAAATTTGTGGTGGAAGCGCTTCAAAAGCATGTGAAGATGGGATTTTTGCTGTCAAAATTTGATGGTCGAAAATGGAGAAGTTGAAGATAAAGCCGAGGAGGTAAAAGTGGGAATTCCGACTAAAAATAGCACGTGATAATCCTTTAACCCGAGGGCTCTCGTAACGTATATTCAAATGCAAGTAACGTGCTCGCTATTTAAAAGTAATTGAGAGCTATTGAGAAAGAGTCTAGAGCTGGTTTCTCTACTACTACCAGGATCATGTCGCAAAGCATCAGGAGGGCATGGATGTATCTGAAAAATAATGGTGGCATCAGACTATCATCCTCATCAGGGTCCAATACAGAGGAAGCTGAACAGTTCTTATCAAACAATATAACCGAAACCGATGATTCAGAAGCGGCATTACCCATAGCCGATACTACGCTGGACTCAGAAGGTTACACTACGAAGCAAGAGATCTTTGGTTGGTGTCTATATGGCTGGGCTGCTGAACCTTTCATTGTATCTGCTGTGTCGACTTATGTGCCCCTTTTATTAGAACAATTGGCTAGAGAGAATGGTGTCAGACTGGATAACCACCTCATACCCTGTTTATCATCAGAACCTATAATCCCACCGATATTACCACCTCCTCATTCCAATTCCACTGCGCCAACTGGTCCATTGTTTCAAAGGGACAATGCTAGTACAATGGAAGAACAAGTTAAATGTGTGGTGTATGTCCTTGGTGGATACATTGATACGTCTTCATTCGCATTATACACTTTTTCCTTCTCAGTTTTCATCCAAACGCTTACTGTGATCTCAATGTCCGGTGCAGCAGACCGTGGTCATTATAGAAAGCAACTATTGATCGCTTTTGGGCTAGTGGGTTCCATAGCGACAATGGCATATTTGTTCATAACCAGTTCAAGATATTACATGGCCTCGTTACTAGCAATTATTGCTAACAGTTGCTTTGGTGCAGTAAACGTCTGTGGGAATTCATTCTTACCTATCTTGGTATCAAACACTGAACAAGTCCAACAACAGCAACAACAACAACGTGTCGACACTGATCAGTTGGACACCATAGATGCTGATAGATCCGAGACATTACAGAAAGGTAACCTAATCACAAAGATCAGTGGGCTTGGTGCTGCGTCGGGGTATATTTCCGCTTTAATCGTCCAAGTCTTATCAATGCTCATCGTTATGAAGACCGGCTCCTCGAGAACCTCGATTCAATATGCCATCTTCTTTGTCGGTATTTGGTGGTTTGTGTTCCAACTTCCCTTGATATTTCTCCTAAAATCAAGACCAGGTCCACCACTTCTTATCAAACCTGATCAAAATGTCCTATTACAATACATCAAATACGGGTGGAAAACACTTTTCATCTCCATCAAACATGCCTCCAATTTGAAAGACGTGGCTATCTACCTGTTTGGTTGGTTCATCGTTTCAGACTCAATCACCACCATCAACTCCGCTGCTGTGCTATTTGCCCGCTCTGAATTACAAATGTCCACACCTAAACTAGTCATTGTCGGTATGCTCTCTGTCATTTTTGCCATTGGTGGATCCATTATCGTGCCGCAATTACAATCATACTACAAAGTGACACCAAAAGTTTCATTGATGTGTATCATTCTTTGGTCCTCTGTCATACCGTTCTATGGGATCTTAGGGTTCTATTTCAGGTTGATTGGGCTGAAGCACGATTTTGAGATGTATATATTAGCCGTGTGGTATGGGTTTGCATTAGGTGGGCTGGCTACCATTAGTAGATCCTTGTTCAGTTTATTGATTCCAAAGGGTAAAGAATCCACTTTCTTTAGTTTGTTTTCAGTGACAGATAAGGGGAGTTCGATATTAGGACCTGCTATCACTGCTATGATAACGGATAGAACACATAACATTCGTTATACCTTCTATTTCCTCTACATCTTACTCATTGCAGCATTACCAGTTTACTATATGTTGGATGTTGAGAGAGGGAAAAGAGAGGCTAAAGAGTTGGAACATGTCGATGATGAAGGTCTACCGCCAATGTTGACTTGAGTCCATAAACGTTTATAATCAAGTTTAATTACATACCTTATACACAGATATCCATGACTGTCCCATCTCCATTGTAAGAAATGACTTGGTTTCACTTTCTCGAAGGCCCCCATACTTTGACAAGTCCATCATCACCACATGTAACAAACATGGATTTATTAATTGGCGACCATGCAACACAATTTGTGTTACCGTTATGTGCATCAAAAGCACCCAAGAGAGCACCAAACTCTTTGTTCCAGACAAAGACACGGCCATCTTCACTCCCTGAGCATACTAAACGTTCGTCGTAACCATAACATGATCTAATAACAAATTGTTCCTGTTTATGCCCCACATATTTGGTTATGAGTAATGCCTTATTATAATCCCACACTTGTAGTTCATTTGGTGTCACGTTTATCAACATTTGGTTCTTGTTCTTCTTTGAAATGGAGATATTCGTGATTCTTTCACCAATGTCCAACATGTTCAATTTCTCTTTAGTTTCCAAATCATAAATATCTATTCTCTTATCATACAGCGCAGCGATTAACTTGTAATCCTCTGTTATTTTCAAGTCATTCACCACATACCCTGTCCATTTATGTATCAATTCACCAGTTTTAGCATTGTACAAACTAAATTCCTTATCTGGGGACCCCAAGACAAAACATTCACCATTAGGATACCAATCAGCACACCAAATACGTGAGGCACCAGACAGAGAAATGACACGTTCCGTTTCACCAGTTTCAAGGTCCCATATTCTAGCCTTTTGTTCAATACTGCATGTCAACAACTTGGTGTCATCAGGACTGAAAATGGCATACATCACTTGCTTTTCATGACCTTTCAAAGTCATGACTTTCTTGAAATTTTGCTCAACATCATAAATGTGAATTAGATGATCTGCTGATGCTGTAGCTAGTTTTGTCCCATCATGACTAAATTGAACATACCAGACTTCATCTCTATGATCATCTAAAGTATGTGTTATGGAATCAGGGAAATTTGTCTTGTCGGATTTGACATCCTCATAGAGGGACACTTTAGCAGTAGGGTTTTCATCACCAAACTGATACAAGTTTAGGGATTTCTGGTATGCAATGGATTGTCCTAACAATTTGAACAATCTGTACTTAGGAATCATCTCATTCGGGTTAATATATTTCGAGATCTCATTCAAAAGTGCCAAACGTGAGTTTTCAGCGTTATTAATCCATCCATTTTCCCTTTGTAATTGTTCTGACTGCTTATTCATCAAGAGTGATGTCAATGGTCTAATGTCATAGTTATTAGTTAGACCTCGTATTTCATTTCTCAAGATTTTCAATGCATCTTGAGTATTTGAATCCAAATACAAATGTTCCAAGAATTTCTCTCTCTTAATCAAGAATGTGATTCTATCCTTCACTGTTGGAGAGTCATCCACCAAGTTCAGTTCATCAATAATAGCCTCGGCTTGTTCAAAATCACCATTTTTGATATAATCGATAAAGCTATTGATTATAGGGGAATCTAATTCCAACCCACTTTCGGATTTCAATAGCGAAGAGGATTTGTCATAACCTAGATCTGACAACGTCTGTATGATCAATCTTGTCAATTCGTTCTTATCAATCGTGGGGAATTTTTCCTCTAGTATCTCCAAGCTACTACCGGCACCAACACCATTTTGACCATTGATTGTTCCATTTTTAGCGCAAGAGCCGTTATCTTCAGCATCAACTAAATTGTGGACAGGTGGCATAGTCTTTCTTTTCTTCTTGCTTTGTGCTTCTCTTTGATCTTGATCTTGTTCGATGTGTCCACCACTACCTGCGAGGTCTTTACTGGAACTCCTGTGTTTCAACGTCAATGTGGCAATACTTGTGGTTATTTCTCTGTCTTGAATAGCGCTGTTGATCCGTATGACTCCGTGTAATAAGACCCTTTAAAAGCACGCTACTTTCGATTCCAAACTTCCCAGCAAAAACAATCAGAATTCTGTATTCCAACTTGTTATTTTTTTTTGTAGCTGGTTTGCGATTGTGTGTAAAGTTGTGGCCGCTTCTGTGGTGATTGTAAGCTGTGATTCCCCTAGTTAAAACGATCTGCCAATCTTATCAGTGTCAACACACTATCGTTGACTTCCTAATGCGGTAACAAAAAGGTATGTAGCTCATTGAATAATTAATATCTAGTATTTAATAGGAATACCATTGCCAAGGTATTTGATATGTGCTTAATATGAATGAGTTGAGAGCGTGGTATTTTCTAGTGTTTATATTGTATTTGTCATGTGACTCTAACTTCCAAAGCTAATCACCTCATGGAATGTTTGGCTGCCTTTTACAAAATGCTACAATTGAAATTCACAATGACACATTATAATTAAACTTGTAAAAACTAAATGATACTATAAAAAAAAGAGTATTCGTTCATCGTTACGAGAGATATCACATGGTATCTTAACCAGAGAAACTTTGGACAGCCAAAGAAGCACCAACACCGGAACCATCTTTACTAATACCAATGTGAACTTTTCTCTCACCATCTGGGCCTAATGGAGACAATGCCAAAGCGTGTCTAATCATTGATCTGAAACCTGGGTAAAACTCGACAACGGAGCCATCAACACCGATTTCAACTTCCTTGTGGTAACCTTCCAATGCATGAGTTCTAATCAAGATGGCAGCAATTGGCACAGCGGCCAAGTAGGCGGATCTTCTAGAGATGGCACGAACCAAGCTTTGAATGGCATTACGTTCGTCTTCAGAAGTTGGAAGTCTCAATGCTTGCAATAGGGATAATTCAGTTTCTTTCAAATGGGAAGAATCATCAATTTCAATGTGGGACAACACTTCGGAATCCAATTCGAAAGCGGTTCTTAATCTATGTGGCAATCTTTCATAAGTTGGGTATTGTTGGAATATCACACCTTTGGAGTGTAATTCCACCAAGACTTGTCTTAGGATCTCACCCATAAACATACCAGAGACTCTTTTTTCAAACATGTGATAACCTGGATTGGAGGAGACCTTGTCGATTCTTTGGTCATAGATGGTGTTTGGCAAGTACTTCAATTCGTTATCGAATGAACCCCATTCGGTGTTGATAACCATATGGGTTTCACCTTTGGCTTTCAATTGTTGGACAACTTTTGGATCCAACTTTTTGATCTCGTCCAATGGTTCCAAGTAACAACCATTAGTACCAGTACCAAAGATGGCACCAATGACGGTTTCACCTTGTTTACCACTTGGAGTGGCACCAGCGGCGTAAGCATGGGACAACAAGGTACCCACGGTGTCATTGGCTAAAGCGACAACTTTAACTGGAACGTTTTGCTTATCCAATTCGATTTGCAATAATTCAACAACATCTTTGCCCACAGTGTCATGGATCTTGAAACCTTTGGTCCATCTGATCAAAGTCCCCTTATCCAAAGCGGTTTGGTTAACAGGGTATGAGAAAGTGAACCCCAATTTCAAGTGCTTATCCTCGTCAGTGGAAATACGATCAGCATGATGTCTTTCGACAAACTGTTTAATCTTCTTGGCCAAGTAGGAAAACAATTCAGCAGAAGTTTCAGCATCCAACAAGTCATCAGGGATCTTAGCCTTGGACTGTTCCAAATGGAAAGTGGAATCACCTTCCAAAGTGACGGAGCAAACTCTGAAATTGGTACCACCCAAATCAGCAGCCAAGTAGACACCGTGTTCTCTACCTGATGGGATCTTGGTGACAAAAGTTGGAATCATTGGTAAGCCCAATGATTTTTCATCACTGGTGCTGCTTAAACCGGCCTCAATGCTTTCGATAAAGTACTCGGTCAATGTCTTGAGCAATGCTTCATCGACGGTAAACTCCTTGACAATCTTGTCAACCTCTGTTTTCAATTGTTCTGCACTCATAGTGATTGTAGTGTATGCTTTATTGTTATTGTTTGATTTGTCTTGTTTTGTATTCAATGTCTGTTCAACTTGTTTGATACAATTGTATTCTGGTGAACGTTGTTGTTAATTGTTGAAATATGGGAAAGCAGTGACCGTTTTATACGTAATTGTCTAGTAATCCTCTCGCTGGTTTAAATCTCTCCCGCTTTTCTCAATTAGGAAACCGCGGGTGGACAATCTGCGTGGTTAAACAATGGCCAACGAGTGGGTTTTGCTCTATTGTTCTCAGCTTGCTCGTTGTTGCTTGTGGATCATTGAGCGTATTGTGGCAAGTGTTCTCGGTGTGCTGATTATATTCTCAGGTGTCTGTTTGTTTAGTTTGTGTGAGGCTGATACGGTATTGTGCTGCTTCGGAGTTCCAGAGAGTATTTAGGGGAAGGTGTAATAAGGACTGATCTACAATTCTCAGTATATACAGTTTAAGTACAAGTTAAGTAGGTGTTTCTGCCCACTTGAACAGCCGGAGGATAATGGTGTAGAATATTCCTCACGAGTTTGTCTACATACTGGCTGTAGCGAACAATTCAGGTAATATTGTGAAGCGTATGATCAATGGTGGACAGTGCTTTCCTAAGATTCCAGACAGGCCATGGAAAACTTGTATGATCACCTCATCACCTCAGCCCGTAAAGTATAAAGCTCATAATCACTTACTAATTGGTCCTTTAGATGGTGTGAACTGTATGTGCCAAGGGTAAAAAAACGGCACTATTTAAGGTACAAAGTAGAGACATATTTATATAGCACATGACCTAGATCATACCACTAACCACAAAATCTATCAATATACACGGCCTCTATACAAACAATATAAATTTTGAAAACCATCAACATGATAGACGATATACGTTAAGCTGTCGAACGTTACAATTAATCCGAGGCTAGGACATGGTACCTACTTTGTTAGACAGAAGCTCAGTCATATGTAAATGTATATGACTTATAAACGCCTACGTGTAGTGCTTGGTATATATCTTAGCATCTACAGTCTTACGATTTCACTACATGATTGATCAATTTTTTTCAATTATGAGAGAAAGATGCAATACCGCTTTATATCAACACCCGGAGGACAATTGTTTAGTGTATCCACCACAAATATAGTTGCATAAAACGATTATATATGTGACGTTGTATATCGTGATTATGGATCATATATATGTACGATTAACAAGAAACATTGAAATGTTTCAAGCAATATACATAAAACATGAACACGTAAATCGATCACAGTTGTCATTTCGCTCAAAAAGGGGGTTTGTTTGTCCAGAGCCTGACCGCTTCTGTTATAGAGGGGAGAAAAGTTAAAGCAGGTACGTGAGCATTATTCTTCAGCCCACATGAAATCTCCAAGAAAAGCCAATGAAGCTAGAGCAAGTTGGTTGTCAATCTAACATAATCCGAGCTGATGAATTTTCTTGAGAATCTTTTACTACTCGCGAATGCATTCTGTCTTCAACCTTTCAAGCTTTACTCACGACTTACAACTAGTTTACCAATTGGTTTGAAGGCCACGGATTCCATTCAAGAAACAACACACCAACTAACTCACCTCTAGTCGCCCAAAAATATACATTATACTGATTATGTCTATAGCTCTACAGCGATAACTCTAAATTAGAGACTTGCAAAGATCAGTTGGATCCAAGATAATATAAAACGTTAACTAAACTCTATCAGCGAATGGTTTCAAGAAGTGATCCTGATGGTTTAGAATATACTGGGCAACGATACGACCAGCTTTCTTCTTGTTCGTCGAAGTAGCCACTGCGACTGGGACGTGTTCAATGTAACAAGTAACCTGGACGCCTGCATCAGGGAGTTTAGCAGTTTTATACTCTGCCGGTGGGATTCTTCTTTCGAAAAGTAACTTGTTCAATTTATCCTTGGAGTAGATGTCAATTGTTCTTTCATCAACAACTTCTGGTGCATGTGGTAATTGTTGTGTTTGCTCGTCTTGTGAGCGGACTCTCTCTTCATGTATCATCGGACCTGCCACTGGTTGTGATTGAGAGGTAACACCATCATACTCACCACTATATTGCCCAGCTGGATAAGGCACTTCAGCTAGCTGCTCCACCAGTTTCGTTAATGGAGCACTGTATATAACAGACGTGCATGCTTTACTCTGTGCTTCTAACATCGTACTACCACTTCTCGTAGTGCCCACTACGGGTTCACCACCAACCAACATACGGATCAAATACATTGGTGGGTGTTGTTTCGTTTCATATAATGTTTCAAAAGTTAATTCAGCGCTCACTTTATCACGTAAAAGTTCAATCGCCTTCGACTCAACTTCGTCATCAGCTTCAAATTGGTTCAAGAGTGGCTCCAATAATATCACAAGCCAGTTAAATAGTTTCTCCTCTAATGCAGGATCCACTAGAGCTTCGTCCCTGAAAGCGCCTATGTAGGCATAGAAAACATCTTCTGGCTTGGTGATTTCGGCGTCATGAACTGGTAACCCGTATAGAGCAGCCCATTCTCGTATTGCTCTCTTACTTGTGGCGCACCCTATAATTTGATCAATTTCAGTATCTGGGAATCTCTTGAACACATACTCAGTGACCAAGTTCTTATAATAGCCCTCACCAATTTCTGAGAGCTCCTCATAGTCCGTGTTATTCCAAACTTGTTGCTTAACAGACTCATCAACATCCTCGATTAGAGGTGGTAACCAATATCTCATATTAGCCACAAAAAGATCAATGTGATGGTTTGATTGCAAGTTCAATCCAACTCCAGGGTCATAGCTTCTGCATTTCTCATGAATATCAACACCTTGATCAAACATGTCTCTCAATGTGACACCTAGTTGGAAGTCAGGGTCCTGGATCTGATTTAATAATTTATGGTTGTCAATATTTTCAACTAGTTTACCCAACTCAAAAGATGAAGGCGCTGTATTAACAACCGTAAGGGCATCTGCAACAAGACTCCCAGTGTACCCGACAGAGACAAAGTAATCATGTGGATACTTGTTTCTGATCTTTTCTTTACGATTATCAATGACTTGATTGATGTACGAATAGATTGCCTCCGTGTCTAGACCCTCAATTGGTTCAGCTTTGAATCCTTCCTTCTCCAGTTCATCAACATCAACATCGTCATATTCGTTTTCGACTCTTTCTTCAAAAGCCATACTTTCTGTGTGTGCCATTGTTCTCGTCCTGTCTGAAAGATTGTTAATTGATGGTTCAAATATGTTCAAACTCGGTCAGACTCAAGTGAGTTATCGTTACACAAAAACAATGGACCAGCTACTAGACGTCGATTGAGTCGGTGCAGTGTTAACTTCCATCTGGAGATCGGAGACTACACTGGATGCGTCATGCTAGGAATGGCGTGGAGACGTTTTGGCTTAATTACTTGAGTGCCTGACAACAGGTATATTGCTTCTATTTCTTGTTCGCTGTTATCGGTATACAATTTTGGTTCTTGAAAATGATCGAAAAGATAACGATTGATAACACGATCAGACCCCTGGCTTACGTGTAAGCTCAATAGTAAGTAGACATATGTTGTAGCAGCTCACAAATATACTCTTCACTACGAGTAGACTGGACTGTCATCGACTCTATCGTTCGTGTGTGCGTATACTTTATCGTAGACGTACTGATTTAAATGCTAAAGCACTACAAGACCCTAAATATATTGAAAAGTAAAGCCTATATTTGATCGAGAAACTGGATGAATTTCACATACGTAGACACCATATCACAAGGATCTGAACAGTATATACAGGAAGTGGTTTGAGTCTTGCTGCATGAGCGATACAATCGTTCACGTCTATAAGACCCATTACACCCTGCGTATTGCTGCTTTGCTTATGGGCATCTCTAGCATACTAGATGTCAGTATGTAGTCGTCTTGATACTTCAGCTTAGACTCACATTTCTGGCTCGTGGTTTGACAAGTTTTGCGTCAAAACATGAAGACTTTTAAAGCGATGTTATTATAAAAACATCATCTGTCAGAACCGTTTCACGAGCGATGCCATAGCCTTCTCTACCAATTTATATGAAGGAATTATTGGCTCAGTTTGTCCTTTAAAATTATGAAGTGGTGTTGGGACAGGATTACCGCGGTGCAGTTTGAAATCGAACTGGTTATGCTGTCGTGAATGCATTTTGTATCTACTTCAGATCTACGATTCAAGATCATGAAATAATAGAATTCTGTATTTCTTCAAGCACTGGATAGATCGTAAAGATACTATCACGAGATAAATTTGAAGAAGTATACACTCTCTGCAAGCACACATCTCGTATGTCACAGCAAACAGATTCCACTGCAATCGAATGACCCCATTATTGTGATTCGTTGGACAAGGTTGTTGTGAACAGTATTAAGAATGCCATAGTAAATTCAGGTATTTTAATAGACGAAATTACGGCAATACCGAGTTATGAGATTGCCATTTGGACTAGCAAATTCCACATCTGTTTTTAGCATTCGATCAACAAAATACTGGATACTATCCAAGATCAATCACAGAACGATGTCTACATAAATATCTATTTGCAATTGAAATACAAACATTTTTTTCCATCGCGAATGCGTTCTGTGTGTTTTCCCACTATTGTCAACTTTCAAGTACTGGACTTCAAGGACTGTTCAACTCAATTAAATAACTACAATCTCATACCAACTTCACCACTCTTCACACAATGTTCGCATTCGCACAGAAGTTTGTTAGATCCATTGAACAATCAGCAGAGACCATCATCGGCAGTGGCTCCAACGATGAATCCATCCTAGAAAACGATGCCTACTTCAGTAACGCCAAATCCAACAGATATGGTCTTCGTGTGATCTCTGTTCACGAGGGCTCACAAGCTGCCCAAGCAGGTCTGGAAAGTTGGTTTGATTATATCATTGGGATCAACGGACATGAAATACCGACTAATTACGATGAACATCACCAATTGGTTCCTAATTATGAGTATCTGATCCAAGAAATCACAAACAATATTTCGAGATCCATTAGATTCGAAGTATGGAATGCTAAAGGTGGTATCTTGAAAATAGTTGAATTCAACATCAGTGCTCCAACCTCCACTGAATTGGATGATGTCCCATTGGACCAACAACAAGCCCAACAAGCTGCTCATATTGTCAAACAATCCAATTTTGCCAAATTGGGATTCCAATTACAATGGACCCCCTTGATCACTTCGACATATGTGTATCACGTCTTGGAGATCCATCAGAACTCACCAGCGGAGAGAGCAGGTCTTATCGAACACTCTGACTATATCATTGGTGCCCAAGATGGATTACTAGCTACAGGCGGTGAAGACCTCCTTGGCCGCTTAATCTCTTCGAAACAGAACGAATCATTCATCCTGTATGTGTATAACCATGATTATAACGTTGTTCGTCCAGTGACAATAACCCCCTTTGCCAATTGGGGCGGTGTTGGACTCTTGGGTGCCGGTGTTGGATATGGGTTTTTACACAGATTACCACCAGTCATTGATGACTCTATTGAACCTGGGTCTGTATTATTTGATGATAATTTGACACCAAACTATACACCAAGTTATACACCAGTGGGTCGAACGACTCCAAATTTACAACCTTTGAATCCATTGCCAACTTTCCCTACTTCAGCTCCTACAGCGGCAGCACCACCACTGATCCATGGGAGAAAGAAGAAACAAAGCCATTTAAACCCGGATATGTTGGATTATTTACAGAGTGAAGGTGAAAAGAGTAGAATATTGGATAATCAGGGGAAGGAGACCCTGGAGTCCAGTGGTGCATTGCCTCCTCCTCCAAAGAAGTAGACACTACAACTAATATATATTAAGTGAAATGCAAATTATTGTACAGTTATCTGCTATGGTAGTAGTATGTTTACATGTCTAATACGGTCTAAATCTCTTCTTGTCTCTCAACTCTTTAACCCTTTCTTGATCCTCTTTAAACTTCTTCAACAACTCATTCATCTCCATCTTCTTACGATCTCTGATTTGGAATCTATAGAAATCTTGTTTTTCTTTTCTCTTATTCTTTTTTGCATCTTTCAACTCAGTGAATTTATTGACATTATCAATGTTCCCCAATATACCTTTCTTGGTCTTTCTATTCTTCCCGACAACGAGTGTGAACCCATCTTCATCCACTGTTTCTTTCAATTCTTGTAATTGGGAGATGGATTCAATTTCACGTTGTTCAAAATCAACAAGCGCCTGTGATACGAGTTCCGAGGTTTGTTCAATTGGTAAGATGTCTTTTTGGTATTGTTTCATGAACCTTATCGATGCTGGTTCTTCTTCGTTGAAATTCCATTCATATAGGGAATCTTGTTTCTTGACATATTTCTTCAACTTGGCAAAGGCTAAATCACATGCAGATTTATCAACAAACACAACAAGACCTGATCCATTCGGTAGTTTGATTCCACTGGTTTCACTGTCTTGATCTTGGTCATTATCGTACAAATCACTAGTCAATTTCGTTAAATTGATCTCATAATCCAAGTTTTCATTGTTTAAAAAGAAATTTTCCACGATACTCGAGGTAGACAAATGCTTAATGAATGATCTGATATTAGATAATGAAACGTTTATAGGTGGATTAATCAAAAATAAAGATCTTTCCGCTAATGACTTGTCTGTATTGGATTGATGCTTCTTAATGTACATGTAATGCTTGATTTCCTTTTCTTTGAGGAACTTGGATGGCTGGAGCAGCACAGGTGTCACTAGGAACCCCTTTATCTCTTCAACAGGTGCCATGATGGATGGTACTTTGCCGTAACAAAAATATGTCTTGATCTCTTGATCTCTTGATGACCTTCCATCTTATGGCACTAAATTTTTTCTACCTTTGATTACACCGCGAATTTGGACATCCGGACACCAGGAATATACTTAGCTTTAATGGGTGACGAGTATTAACATTGGAGATTTGATACCAAGAAGACTTTCAAGTTGTGAAATGGTGGATGAGAGACTGTGGTAGTATCCAGAGTGGAAATTTGTTACATTTATTAAGCGTAAGTTGAAAACCAGATCTTATAGTCCTCGTGTGTCTAATTTCAATCTATCTCTACACTAGACAAAATCACACACAATTATCAAAGAAATCAATTCTTCGTATATTCATGCTCTTTGCGACATCTCCACTGTGTCTATTGCTTAATATATACATGTCCTATCCCGCCTTTTCACTACCAAAGCTCATAGGTCATCATCCTCTGGTTCACCACCTTTATAATAACGTTGTGTCTCTTTCATCAATTCGTATAACTATTGCAGACTGTTAGTATTGATCATTCTGTAATTTAAGTAGAAATATCATATGTCTACTCACTTGATTCACTTGTTCTGGACTCATCTTGTTCAACTGTTCACTGGACAAACTACTCTCCTTCCATTGTCCATTAGTGACCATTTGTAAATACTCTTGCCAACTGGTCAAGAACCCCACGATATACAATGGGTTATCAGTCTTCTTGTGTGCCTTGAACTCTTCTTTGACGTATAAATCACCTAGTTGTCTTTGCCCAGGTGGTAATAGCTTATGAGCTCTGAGGATCTTTCTGTATAGTGTGACTGGTGGTAGCAGCACCTGGTTAGGTCTCTCTGGACGACGTGGTCTCGCTAGTCTGATCAGCGTTGCTCTCATTGTTGTTGTGTTTCCTCCAAGTATTGTTCAATTATTGGCTGTTTAATACTTCAATTGTTTTATCAAGAAAAGCGCTTCCGATAAAGTCCTGGTCATGTGATTTCGTGGGTCAAATCACCATTTGACATAGTAAGCCGTACATTAATAAGTGGGTAAAGAGGAGTTTACTAGGCTTAAAATCATGCTAGAAAGTTGCTTCAAAAGATATGTAGTAAATCATGTCTTCCACTATCTTTCTATATGAACTACCAATTGAAATATCCACTGCTTCACCTCCTATTCCCACAGTCAACCGTCTCGTTCCCGCCTCATTACTAAGAAATCATCATCGCGAATTTTCTGGAGATCCAATTTTCCCACTACGTGTCGTTTGGAAAAAGAACACCTTGATCTTTATTGATCTTTCCAGGTATTTAAACCCAACGCCATCCACAGGAACTGAGATACTTATCACAGGCTGATATCCAATTCCCAGAGACACACACATATAAAACAATGAAGTTCTTGTCCGCTTTAAACTTGAAGGCCTTATCCTCCCTCTTAGCTTTGGTCTCTGTTGCCTCCGCCCACTCTGAACAGGACGCCATTGCCTCTCCAGACTCTGCCGTTGTCAAATTGACCTCTGACACCTTCTCCAAGTTCCTTGCTGAAAACCCATTGGTCCTTGCCGAGTTCTTTGCCCCATGGTGTGGTCATTGTAAGGCCCTAGGTCCAGAATATGCCAAAGCCGCCGATGTTTTGGAACCAAAGAACATTCACTTGGCTCAAATCGACTGTACTGAAGAAGCTGAATTGTGTCAAGAACAAGGTATCACCGGTTACCCAACTTTGAAAGTCTTTAGAGGTGAAGACAACGCTGCCGATTATGAAGGTCCAAGATCCGCTGACGGTATTGTTAACTACATGGTTAAACAATCCCTTCCAGCTGTTTCCCTAATTGATGACGCTGCTGAATTACAAGACTTCTTAGCCGAAGCCGCTGGCGCCACTATTGTGGAAACTGGTGTTAAATTGAATGAAACTTTCCACAAATTAGCCAACACTCACAGAGATGAACACACTTTTGTCCAAACTAAAGCTTCTGAATTCGTCAAGAAGTACGGTAAGGATAAATTATTAGTGTTTTTGGAAGGTTCCGATGAACCAGCCGTCTACTCTGGTGACGAATCCGATGAAGATTTGGCCGAGTGGTTAAGCGTCGAAACCAAACCATTATTTGGTGAATTGGATGGGTCCACTTATCAATTATACATGAACTCTAAATTGCCATTGGCTTACTTATTCTACACCTCGCCAGAGGAAAGAGCCGCTTATAAGCCAACCATTGAAAAAGCCGCTAAGAAATTGAGAGGTCACACCAATTTCGTTGGTATTGATGCCATTAAATATGGTCGTCACGCTGAAAACTTGGCCATGGAACAAGAATTCCCATTATTTGTTGTCCATGATTTCGTCACAAACAAGAAGTATGGGTTCCCACAAGATCAACCATTATCCGTTGCTGAAGTTGGTCAATTTATTGAAAAATACGCTGCTGGTGACATTGTCGCCACTGTCAAGTCTGAAGAGATCCCAACTGAACAAGAAAACTCCGTTTTGAGAATCGTTGGTAAAAACCATGATGAAATCGTTAACGATGAAACTAAAGATGTCTTGGTTAAATACTATGCTCCGTGGTGTGGTCACTGTAAGAGATTAGCCCCAACTTTTGAAGAATTGGCTGATAAATTCAAAGCCCACAAAATCGGTAAGGATAAAGTCGTCATTGCCAACTTGGATGCCACTTTGAACGATGTCAATGTCGATATCAGTGGATACCCAACTTTGATCTTGTATCCAGCTGGTGACAAGGCTAACCCAATTGTTCACCAAGGTGGTAGAGACATTGAATCCCTAGCTGCTTTCATTAAAGAAAATGGTTCTTTCAAAGTTGATGTTGATTTATTATCCGTTGATGATGAAGTTGATGCTGAGGAAGCTGCTACTACCGGTTCTGAAACCGTTGAAGCCACTGCTGAGGAAACCGCTGTTGATCACGATGAACTATAAGTTACTCACTTTTCTTCTCTTCCTTTTAGTATAAAACCATAACAAAATAAACATATCTACACATCTTAACCTAAGAATGTATAATTTATTAAATTCATAACTTCCCACCTGGCGTAGCACTCAACTTCTTCCCCGGATCCACAATAAAATCAGCCCTCTGTCTCAACATAATCGCCGGATGTTTCCCATTCTCTCTCAACTCTTTAAAGATCTGAACAGGCTTCTCATCCAACTCCAGGATCCGTTCTTGGTCACCATAACAAATGACTAGCGCATAGTTCCGCCAATCATCATTCAACTTATGTCTCTTCATAGCGGCCTGTAAAATCTTGGAACATGGATCATCAGTAGAGGCTCTCAATTGTTTCAAAGGTTCCGAAACAGGTTTGGCAGGGCCTGAAGAAGGTGTGGATGCTGCTGCCGATGTGGGGGATTGCACAGAAGGGATTGATCCACTGGAGTTATAGTTCGTGTGTGCTGCTATCAGTGTAGAGTTTCTACTGGATTTATTAGCCTTTGACGATTCACTATGTTTTCTCGATAATGACGATGGTTGATAAGTTTCAGCTGGTGATAAAGTGTTGGCATTATAGGATTGGTTTGACGGGGTGGACATTTTGGAAGATTTCGTAGGACTGGTCAAATTGAAAGGGGATGATGGATTGATTCTCTCTGGGGTTGGTAATGGTTTGATGGATCTCCCCAAGTCATCACGCACTCTGAGGAGCTCATCGTTTAATTGCTTGGTAGAAATATCCAAATTCGATTGGATCAAGTTGTTAATGTTGGTCAACACGAGTTTGATACTCTCAATGGAATTTGGATCCATGTAACCTTGTGATGATAACAGCTTGTTGATTTCCACTTTTAAGTGAACACATTCTTTCAAACTTAGGGACATTTCATTATAGTGCTCGTCTCTCAAGTATGGTAGCAGGTCACCTGTAATGTTGTTGGAACTGAACTGATCAACAACGTCCTCTGAGAATCCAGAATCAATTAACCAGGATTCGATATCTGAAACGTCCCAATCGACAAATGATTTGGTTTCATGGGTGAAATACTCTGAGTTTCTAGCTGAAGTGATGATTGTGGATTCTTCGTCGGCCATCTTCACTGTGGGTTTGTATGTGTGTGATGGTCGTTGGTCGTTGTGTTTGCTGTGAATGGTAAGGTATAAGTTGTGGTTCTGCCTATCAATTTCAACGATGTTGTACTTTCCAAAATCGGTAATATTCGAGATCTTCAAAGGAACACATGTTCATCCTTGGAGGCATGGGCATAGGTTGATAGTGAGAAGTGATTAGTATACTCACATAGCAATATAGATGGATCTCTCGAGATGACTTGAATTGTCGTCATCAACTTGCTCTGCTTCAGCTGGTCAGATGCATTCCCAATGTAGATACTACACTCGAAGCATCATTAAAAATCATTACTTTACTTTATACAAGACCTTCACCTTCTCTTCTTCACACTATCTATACATATCGAATCACTAAACTATCATTTTCTCAACTCCCAGACATCTTCACTGCTTCCAAGACTCTTCTTCTGTTCAAATTGCTTCTTATGGAACTCTTGAATCTTTTGAGGATCGGTATTAAACAAGCAGAATGTAAATTTCTCGTATTGTTGAGCACAGGTGTTCATTTCACCGTATCTATAGTAGTTTCTCACTTGACCACCTAGTGAGTAACACGATAACAACTGGTCAAAGGCTTCTGTGCAGCTCATTGAGGCCTACAACATTGATAATTGTTAGTAGATGGTAGAGATAGGTTAGACTCAGGCAAGTAACATACTGGGAATTCACTTAGAAATCTCTCGTTTTTCGGCTGACTCATATTCATCTATGGCTTTAAGGTTACTCTATGTGCTCTCTTAGCTCTTGGTACTAGAATCTATACTATAATTACATATACCACTATAAGCTCTGTGATAATGCTTTGAATCGAGAACGTCTTTTCAGCAACATCCAGACACCAACTTTCGCTCTTAATCGGGGCTCGGACTATGCTAAGATAACAATCCATCGACTATTTCATTATTAATTATTGCTCTTTCGCCCTTCAAGAATCAACTCTTAGATCTCACAGTTGAAGCTAAAGATTCTTTATATGAGACAAGCTGCAAGACTATTCCAAACCATGTCGAAGTTCCCAGTCACAAAATCCACCGAAGAATGGAGAGCTATCCTCTCACCTGCACAATACGAGGTGTTAAGAATGAAAGGCACAGAAAGACCAGGCACTGGAGAATACTTGAAGAACAAGACCAATGGTATCTATAACTGTGCCGGGTGTAACAACCCACTATACAAATCATCCACAAAATTCGATGCTCATTGTGGCTGGCCAGCTTTTTACGAAGCAATCCCAAATGCCCTCACGTACATTACTGATGAAAGCCATGGTATGACTAGAACTGAAATGATGTGTGCTAATTGTGGTGGTCATATTGGTCATGTTTTCAAAGGTGAAGGTTATAATACGCCTACGGATACTAGACACTGTGCGAACTCTATATCTTTGAAATTTGAGCCTGAGAAATAGTATGTATATATACAGAGCGATTCAATTCACTACGCGCATGAATATAAGTGATTGAAAACATACATTATTATAGTAGATGTACGCTTAGAAATCGTAAGCACTTGGCAAGATCTCAATAGCATAATTATCAGGATCCTTGATGAAGGCAATGTTCTTCATCTTACCTTGGTTAAATTTCAACCCCCATGTTAAATCATCACCAAACTTTTTTTCCAATTCTTCACAAAAGGCACCTGGGTTATCCAATGAGAGACCAATGTGACCATAACCTTGTGGTTGTTCATTACCATTATGATATTTGAAATCTGGATCATTCTCAGTGCCCCAGTTATGTGTCAATTCCAAGACACTTTCCCTCTTGGCTTGGTCTTGTTTGGTTAAGGAGTTTTCAGCAAATGAATCATCATGGTCGAAACCTAAAAAGTACAATGTAAACTGAGCATTAGCATGTTCACGAGTGGACAATAGTTTCATACCTAGAACTTCACGATAAAATTTCAATGATTTGACAGGGTCTTTAACTCTGATCATGGAATGATTGAACTTGTAGGTGGACTTATCAGTGGTGTTTTCCTTCTTGTTAACACCATGTTCAATCAATTCGACCCAATATCCATCTGGATCCAAGGCGAAGGCAATATCCTTTTGTCTACCATCGGTCAACTTCTTCTTGAAGGCAACACCATTCTTGATCAATTCTTCACTAGCAGCTTCAATGTTATCAACAGAGAAACAAATATGACCAAACCCTCTATGTGGTTCCTCATTACCGTTGTTAATCTTGTAGTCTGGATCGGTTTCAGTACCATAGTTATGGGTCAATTCCAAAACACCTTCTCTGTTGAAAGGGGAACCAGCTTCATCGTTTTGAGATAGGAAGTACAAGTCAAATTTGCTTTCAGGGATTTTTTGATGATGGATCAATTTCATACCATAGTTTTTAACATAGTGATCAACAGACACTTTAGGATCTTTGACACGAAGACAAGTATGGTTGAAGATAATGGATTTTGGATTGTAAGAGCTCATTGTACGGATTGCTTGGAATTGATTGGAGATGGATCTTCTCAATTGTGATCTGAGCATGTAAAGCACTGGATTATAAAAGAGATCTTAAAAATGATTAATTTATAAAACAATTTTCGGAGTTGTTCTATACAGTTCGTTCAGTTTATCCCCGTACGATTTTGGGCCGCAACGAATTGTCACGGGGATAAGTGGACTTAACCGAAAGTCTCGGGCCGGCTTCTCAATTCTACATAGTTAAACTGTTATAGCACATTTTATTCCTTATTATACAAATTAAAACAGAACGAATTAGACAAAATTAGGTGAAATTAGGTAGTAGTTGATGGATCTATGAAGAGAGTATAAGTTCAATCATCTTCGGAAACTGGCTTAACATCAAAGATAAACTTATCCAACAACCTCTTATTAACTTGTAAGAAATTCTGTTGTTCAGCATTCTTCTCCTCTAACAATTTCAAATACTTATTCTTGTAATACTCTTTTCTCTCTTGAAGACTCTTGATATCGTTTGGATCACCGCCAGACACGATAGTGTCACCATCTGCCTCGTATACTGGAGATCTAGGTGGTTGTTTCTCCAATGCGTCCAGTTTAGATTGGATTTCTTGCTTAGACGTTTCCAAATCGGTGTATTTGGCTTTCAAGCTTTCCAATTGACTTTCAAGAGTTTGTGTAGTGTCCAATGCCCTGGATTTCTCAGCACTGACTTTCTTAATATCAGCACTTAGTGTATCGACTTTCTTCTTGTAATAATCACGTTCACCTCTGATAGCGCTGACAACTTCTTTTGAAGCGATGTTGTCCTTGTTCTTATATTCGACACCTTCAGCTTCAACCTCAATGGCAGAACCGTCTTCAGCGTTGGGTATCGAGAGTCTTTCGGTGGGTTTGGCATTAGCACTGGAAAGTTTCTTGATCTTTTCGTTTAGATATTTGATCTTATTCGCATATTCAGCAATCTTTTTCTCACTGTTCTCATTAGCTTGCTTGTATTTCTCCTTCAAGTCATTATATTTCTTACTTGCGTTTAAGTAATTCTGTTTTACATTGGCTAGCTTCTTCTGCACTTCGTCATGGTATCTCTTGTCAATCCAACAACCGGTTTGATCCAGTGGATATCCCGGGAATTGTTCAGTGGCAGCACCATCGAACCCACCATGGGCAGTTAGATCACCGCCGTTCAGGCTTGGGGAACCATCCAGACCTGCTTGAGTAGTTGGTGGAGCGACATTTGGATCCGCTGTGTTTGGATCCGCTCCTGGAGCATTCATATCAACAGGTGGTTGTTGTTGCTGTTGCTGTTGACCATAAGCGCCTTGATCTTGAGATCCTGGTGGAGGTCCAGCAGTATAAGCAGCATTTGGATCTGCTGGTGGGTACGCACCATATTCACCAGCTGAACCTGGAGGAGGCGCCGCATACGCTTGGGTATCGTAACCTTGTTGATACTGATCTGGATATTGTTCTTGCGCATATATAGGGTTCCCATTGGCATCGTATTGAGCTGGTGGTTGCTGTTGCTGTTGCTGTTGGTCGTCATATGCCCCTTGTGGAGGTGCCTGTTGTTGATAATATGATTCGTCGTAAGCCTGTTGCTGCTGTTGCCCCTCTGGAGGGTACTGCCCAGCGGAAGGTGGTGGGCCTTGGTCGTAGTAGCCATTGGACTGGGTGTCGTAGCTCCCTCTGGACCCTTGATCATAACCACCACCTCTGCTACCGCTGCCTGCGCTACCACCTCCACGACCACCTCCACGACCACCTCTGCTTGATCCTCTGCTGGACCCTCTTGCTGAGAATCCACCACCGCGGCCTCCGCCACCAAAGTTCTTGCCTCCGCCTCTGTTATTTGGTTTCCCTTGATAAGCCATTGATACCTGAAATTGTGGTGCCTTGTTGTTGTTGATGATTAGCTGTTTGTTATGATCTTGCTTACTGATCCTTATGATCTAAATTTTCGCTGGTACCTTGATCTGTGTGTGGATTTTCGCGTACATAGTTAATAGTAATGTTAACTACGGGAAATGCTGCTAAAAGACAAAAAATAGTCGAGCTAGAAGATTTAATTATATTACAGCTGAATAATTAACTGGTGGAGATTATTAGTAGGAATTGTTCTGGCCATTTGATTTTAGTTGGTTCGCTTATTTCCACTCAACACTCTCGTCCACTTCATTGGCATCACCGAATGGATTAGCCTCAGATGTGGTTTCCTTTTGCAATTTGGATGGTGGTAGAGGTGCTTTTCTAGTGGTCTTTGGGAACCTTCTTTCATGCTCATCAATCATGGTGCTTGCTAATGAATCGGTCACAGATTCCAAGTCTGAGCCACTTTCATCGTATGAGCTCAAACTTTCATCGTCAGAATCGTGATTAGCAGGTCTAGAGAGCTCAGTGTATTTCTCCAAGGCAGCCACAAGCTCCTCGTTAGCGTGTATGAGACTTCCCAAGAACTCTTCAGAGTCAACTAATTGCAAGTAACGTAGGATCTTACGTCTGATGGTTCTCGATTTTTCAAATAATAAAGTCGATCTCTCATCATCAGTGGAAGTTTCACCATTAGCTCTATTAATAGCCTGCAAGGCATTTTTCAAATCAATAGCGGCTGAAGAAGCCTCAGCAATCAATAGCTTAATCTTTGGTGATTCCTTTTGTAAGTTTATCTTTGGAATCTTGTACTTGGCATTCAGATCAGCAGACTGTGTACCAGATCTAGATCTGTGACCTCTTGAAGATGAAGAGGATGCTGATAAGTTGCTTGATGAGCCAACTCTATCATTTAGGTCATCGTCACTCACATAGGCTTCATCGTTCATGAAGTTTCTCGAAGCTGCAGCTGTGGACTTCTTACGTCTATAGGTCTTTGAAGGGATTTGCTTCTTTAGATTAACAATACCACCATATTGGCTTTGTCCTGCGAAATTATCATCCCAAGCGAGTGCATATGCTATAATTCTTTTTCTCAGTTTAGTGTTGATCTGAGGATCTGTAGCACTCAATTTCAATCTTTCCAACAGTTTACGATCATTGTACAATTCTTCCAAGTACTTCCCACCATTTACCACCAACGCATTCAACAGCTCAAGAGACTTCAACTGTTGTGAAAGTTGAGCATATTTCAATTTCTTACGAATAGCCCTGGCTGCTTCTGTTGCTCCTGAATAATTCAGCTTGATAGTACCAACTAGCTCTGGTAGTTCGATATCAGGGTCCAAGTCGGTCTCAATGATGTTGTTTACCTTATCGGTAATAGCCGTATGTGGATGATCTGTGAAAACACCCATCTTGGTATCTCAATCTCAGTGTTTGTCGTATGGTACTACAAATCTCCAAATCTCATTGCAAAACATTATCAAAAGTTGGGCCCTTTATCTCCTTAACGCTGGACATTTGGCACGTCACACAATGGCAGAATTATTTCGTCCCGCAATGTCCGTGTGCGTACCAAAATAGTGGCCTCGGATCTTAATTGTGGCACGTGAGATGGCCTCGGAATTTACAGATATCCGGTGGGAGCGTACTTCATTTGTAATAAGCAAAGAGCCAGATTTGATACAGCAATCTCTGACAAATAACCAATACATCTATATATATTTATATGGAACTATTGTACATCGTCCTTGGTACTTTACTATTGTTCAGAGCATTCTCATTATTGCATAGATTTTTCGCCCCTAAGAAAATGGTTAAGAAGGAAGTTTTATCTAAAGTCAAAACCTTGATTGAATCAAACAACATCTTTGTTGCCTCCAAATCATACTGTCCATACTGTCGTGACACTTTGTCCACTTTTGAAAGCTTGAACGTTCAACCATATGTCTTACAATTGAACGAGATTGATGATGGTTCTGACATCCAAGCTGCCCTAGCTGAAATTACAGGTCAAACTACCGTTCCAAACATCTTTATCGGTGGTAAACACATTGGTGGTAACTCTGATCTTCAAGCCAAGAAACGTTCTGGTGAATTGAAAAAATTGTTGAAGTTATAAGGTCAGATACTCATAGAGGGACATATACTACAGTATAGATCAATAAATCAGTAATATAAAACTTTTTCTTTTATCTATCTATCGTACACACATAAGGAATTATTTTCAGATCTAACATTTAAATGAAACCTTCTGGTAAGAGACCCAATTTTTCCATTCTAACTTTAACAGCGTTTCTGTGGGCATCTAAACCTTCAACTTTAGCAATAGACATGACGGCACGACCAATGTTCTTCAAACCTTCAGGAGTAACATCTTGACTGGTGACGAATTTTTGGAAAGTAGCAGTGTTAACACCACTGTACATTCTAGCGTAACCATAAGTTGGTAAAGTATGGTTAGTACCACTTGAGTAATCACCCAAACTTTCTGGTGAGTAAGCACCAACAAAGACAGAACCGGCATTGTCAACTTTATCAACATAGTCTCTAGCATTTTCAATTTGTAAAATCAAATGTTCAGGAGCATATTCATTAGACAAGTCAAAGGCTTCTTCATAAGTGGAAACCAATAATGTGGTTGAGTGTTTGATACATTTACGAACAATGTCAACTCTTGGTAATTCCAAAGCTTGTCTGTGAACAGAATCTTCAATGGCTTTTAATGCCTTAGCAGAAAGGTCAACACCAAGCAAAATGACTTGAGAATCGACACCGTGTTCAGCTTGTGATAACAAATCAGAGGCAACGAAATCTGGATCGGCTTTTTCATCAGCAATAACTAGCACTTCAGATGGACCAGCTGGCATATCAATTGAACATAGGGCACTAGTATCATTTTGAACATACATCTTAGCAGCAGTGACGAATTGATTACCTGGACCCAATATCTTGTCAACTTTTGGAACACTTTCAGTACCATAAGCCATAGCGGCAACGGCTTGAGCACCACCGGCAAGAACAATCGAGGAAGCACCAACTTTGTGGGCGATGTAGACAACTTCTGGAGAGATTGAACCATCTTTTCTTGGTGGAGAGGCAATAACAATGTTCTTACAACCGGCAACTTGAGCTGGAACACCCAACATTAAAGTTGTTGATGGTAAAACGGCAGTACCACCTGGAACGTACAACCCAACACTTTCGATTGGTCTAGCGAATCTAGAACAGACAACACCAGGTTGTGTTTCAACGTGTAAAGTCTCGGTTTGTAATTGAGCTCTGTGGAATTTCTCAACGTTTTCAATAGAGATGTCAATGGCATCTTTCAATTCTTGTGTAATTTCATAGGTCTTTGGATCAAATGGAGCTTTCAAGATTGGAGATTCTAGTTTAACACCATCGAATTTGGCAGTGTATTCCAATAGGGCAGCATCACCTCTTTGACGAACACTGTCAACGATTGGGTTAACCAATTTCATGATTTCAGAGGTTTTTTGCACTGGTCTGTCCAAAGCGGCCTTGATATCGTCCTTGGAAGCAGTCTTGGTGTCAACAACACCCATAACGATTCTTTCGTTTGGATCTTGAACTTCTGGTTCCTTTGGAGCTGGAGCAGCAGCAGCAGCAGCAGCAGCTTCCTTCTTTTCTTCCTGTTCAATGAACTTTGGCTTAGCATCACCTTTTCTTCTAGTGATCTTCAAACCTTTCAAGTCCAAGTTTCTTTCAATGTCTTCCAAAGAGACACCATTCTTGACACATCTTGTCAATGCGAAGTAGAACAAGTCAGCAGCTTCCCAGGCGATTTCTTCTTTGGTTTGAGCTTCTGTCAATTCCTCAGCTTCTTCCTTAATCTTTGCAGACAATAATTTCTCATCTGTGAATAATCTCTTGGTGTAAGAACCTTCTGGAGCATTTTCCAATCTATCAAACAAAGTCTTTTCTAATCTTGCTAGACCGCTAATATCACCGAAACAAGAGTCTTGTTCCAGGTGACAGAACCCGACACCGGCTTGCTTGACGACAAACTTCAAACAATCACCATCACAATCCTTGTCCAATCTGAGTAATTCTTGAGTAGCACCAGAAGTGGCACCTTTATACCAAAGACCATGACGTCTAGATTGGTAAACACCGGTTTTAGTTCTGATGGCTTCAGAAATAGATTCCTTAGATGAGTAGACTAAACCTAAAGAGTGGTTGTGGACATCAGTGACCAAAGTGGTGAATAAACCATCTTTTCTATCAGTGGTCAAAGAGCTCAAGAACAAGTCAGAGATAGAGATCTTCGAATCATCCTTTTCAGTGGTCAATGACTTACTATCAATGATTGGAATCAAGTTAGATGCAACCAATGAGTTGATAGTAACATGTGACGAATCATCCAAAGAGACGTATATGCTTCTTTCACCATTGTTAGTAGCATTCTTCAAGTCACCTAATGGTTCAGAAGATGGCAAGATAACAGAGGTAGTAGCATCGTATTGAGCAATTTGGTCAGCAGATTGCAAAAACAACCCAATTCTAGATGATGGAATACCAGCTTCAATCAATTCTTTGGAATGGGCGACATCGGTGAAGATCTTGCTGACACCGTTGTTTAGCAATTCAATGATCTTCGAAACATCAACAGATGATGTGAATTGGATGTTGATTTGTGAGTTTTTCAAAATTGAAGCGTTATCATTGATGACGGACAATTCAGATTCATCTTTCAGCTTGAATAAGGCAGACCCTGTGACGGAGAGTTGCTTTAGTAGCTCAACAGAAGCATCGGCTTCATAAGTAGGTAGAACTGGGAATGGCATATTGTGATTGTGGCTTCCCTCGGTGTGCTTGTTGTGTGGATGTTCTGGCACATGAGCATCAGTATATATACACTGTGCATTTTTTATCGCATTGACTCATCGTCCAATCTGAGCCTGAGCCATGAGACGAAAGAAGTCAAAAAAAAAAAAAAAAAAAAAAAATGAAGCTGTCAAAATCTGTACTTCACAACATGCGTTTACTACAAACGGAAACGAATTAGGAATAACGTGATTCATTATTTATGGTGAAACTGATCAGAAAATATCGTTTTCGTATGGACAATCGATGCTGTCATGGCCTTCTCTTTCGCAAAGCCCACACCAGAGTTTTCTGCCGTTCGCAGGGTCCTTTTTCTCGGGAACGTATACCTGCAATGCACCGTCAACAACTTGTGAGATGACAGGTGGTCTATTAAGAGAGAGATTACTCAATGTAGTGCGAGAAGTGTTCTTTTGGGTGTAGATTTGGTGCTTCGAACCATCAGAGGCTTCTTTAGCTTTAGTCTCCTCGACTTGTTTCATCTTATTATTTGCTTGTTCAAGTTTCTCCTTCAACTCTCGAATCTCTTTATCTTTACTTCTCGCCTCGACTTTTCTGAGTTCATCGATAAGTTCCATCTCTGATCTCAACTCTTGTACTTCTCCTGCAGATGGTCTCTTTTTAAGCTCTTCTTGAAGTAATTGAAGCTGACTGTTCAATTCATTGTTTGTGGTCGATTGATTCAACTTCTTCAAATCAGACAGTTCTTTTTCAATCTGTTCAGCCTTCTTAGCGACTTCACTAGATTTGAGACTCAACACTTCTTCCTTGATCAGCTCAATTTCTAGGTCTTTTTCTTCAAGCAGGGCCTTGAGCTCATTGACCTCATTCACTCCGCGAACCTTCACTTCTAAATCCCTAATAGTACTTTGAAGCTTCGATATTTCAACTTGCTTCTGTTTGAGATTCTCATCTAGCACTTTGCGTTCCGATTCTAAGACTGATTTCTTTTGGTCCGCTAGTTTTAGGTCTTTTAGTTGTTTCTCAAGATCTTTAAACGTTTCTTTTGTGGATTTGAGCTCAGCATGTTTTGAGTCTAACGATTTCTGGAGTTTGTTATTTTGGGCTTCTAGTTCCTTGAGTGTCGCTAGCTGCTTTTCTTGCTCATCGGCTTGTTTGTTTCCACTGTTTATTTGCTTTTGCAAGGTCTCAATGTTGGCATCTTTTGCAGCCATATCGTTTGTGAGCTGCTCCAATGACGATCTTTGTTCTTCAATGGTTTTCTTCATCTCAGAACATTCGACTAATAGCTTCTTGTGGTTCTCTTCGAGTTCTTCCACATTGGTGCCATCTTTCACTGCATCTGCAAGTTGTTGGCGTAGATCCTCCACCATTTGATCCTTGTTTGTGAGCTTCTGCTCAAGTTCAAAAATTTTGTCTTTATGATTTCCCTGTGAAAACTTGAAGTCTTCAAATTCTTTCTTCAAGGCATCGTTCTCAAGTGTGATATTCTCTTTGCTCTTGATGTCATTTTGAAGTACTTCTATTTGGTCTTTTAGATCCTTAACGATGGCAGAGTCAAGAATTTGATTCTCGTCTGCAAGAGGCAACGACTTTTGGGATTTCAACTCTTCAATGACACTATCCTTGACGGTGTTTTGCTTTTTCAATTCTTCAAGTTCCTCTTGGAGTCTACTCAAAGTACTATCGTAATTATTTTTGTCATCAATGATTGCTTCCTTCAGTTGTAGACTTTCTCTCGTCAATTCAGTGAGTCTGTTTTCTGACATATTGACAAGTTCATTCAACTCTTGAATCTTAACATCCTTGTTGTGGTTATCCGCCTTTAAACGATTGATCTCGATGCTTAAATCATTCTCAGAAACACCGTTGATGTCAGAGTCTGGACCAATTTTGTGCCGTACCTCTTCCTGAAGTTTTTGTAACTCACTGAAGTACAATTTTTCATTATCAGTGATCTGCATCTCAAGTTGGTCGATAATGTCCAGAAACTCGTCCCTTTGTTTGGACGCGCTGCTCCTTTGTTCGTGGAGTTTTTCCTCTAGTAATAGCGCCTTCTCATTAGCCTTTTCCAATTTCACTTTATCCTGCTCTCTACTGAACTCAAAATCTTTGAGGATAGCTTGACATTCATCATATTTGTTTTTGAAAGTGTCAAGCTCTTGCTTGAGGAAATCCTTTTCCAAGATGAGACTGTTCTTCTCGCTCTCTATTATGGCTTTAGTATGAAGCGCGCGTTTGACTTCCTCGCTCGAAGGTGACACTTTCTGCATTTTGGTTTGCACCGAACTGGTTGATCTCGACAAAGATGATCTCAGCATAGCTGGCGTTTCAGATAGTCTTTTGCTATTGGATCTCAACACGCTTCTTGAAGATGCAGGGGAGTTCAGCAGTGATAGTCTTCTGGTTGATTGCGGTGGGGACTCAATAAAATCAATGGATCTCACTAATTTATCATAAGTCATGAAAAGACCAGTACCTGGTTGATTGGTCTTGAAATATTGAATCCCATTGACATCACCACTATTTTTCCCTAAAGATACACTGTCTCCTAAAAGCTCTATACCTGCAAATTTTCCAGATTTCCCTTGAATAGGACCAATGTACTTTAAAACAGCTTTTCCTGTGTTGGGTATTGTCAAAACTGATCCAATCTTCAAGCCATTGAGGTCCTTTTTGAATGGAGTGGGCGTGTTGGGAACTTCAGAATGGCGTCTCATGCTATGTCAGTTCAGTTGAAATGTATTCTTTTGCACCCGCTTCGGTAGTAAGACTAACTTTCTACTTTATAACGTACAAGCGTTGATGATCTTGTTGAAGATGCTTGTTTACATGGCCATCGCGCGCTTTTATTTTTGTAAACAAAGCATTACGTAATCAGCCATTTCTCAGTCAAACCGGTTGGGCCACGCACATTAGTATGGCTGAAGATTATTGCGTTTTTGTAGACTTATCGCTATTATTTGCATTGATTTGATGATTAAAATCCCAGTGAAGCATAGCTTGCGGTCAAAAAGCGGGAATTTTGGAGATTTGAATTTTTGAATATATTTTGTACATTCAATTTTATCTTTCGACTTTCAAATTGCACATATATAAATTTGTGAAATACATATGGTTTAAGATAAATTTTAAGCTTAGTTTGACATCTTAAAGAATCTAATCATCTTCTTAAGCAACGTCTTTGTGACTATCCGCACAAGGAATCCTGTTTTGGTGCTCATTTATCAACAATCGTGAAATACTGGAAATTCTATCACACAAAACCAATTCGCGAGCTGTCTGCCACTAAGTAAGTGCCAACATACACATGAACAAATTATAGATAGATATTAGATATATACCAAATAAGCCCCTCCAAGTTCTTCAAGGCTTGATCTTTATGATGTAAACGGTGCCTGTCACATACAGATATACTGGTGGTAACTTCTAAATCTTTAATGTCTTAAACTTCCACCAGGTGCAGTGGTGGGCGCCTCAATTATTACGACATCTTTTTCAGGGTACCAAATGTGACACAAAGATGAAAATATAATCACCAGTTTTGAAAGATAACTCGTTCACACACGAGCTTAATAGATGTGCGTAGCTACCAACTGGCGACCCATTCCCACAACAAAAGACTAGAAAATATAATCATGTGGCTTCAAGATGGTGAACTAGAGATTTCTTCCCTCCAGGGATCACTTTTGCGAAGGGGTATCCCAGGTGTTCACTCAGATGCTTACCATTTCGGATATTTAGAAGATAAGGCAACATACAGGACTATTCCGCCTACGCACACTATCTATGACCCTTTACTTGAAGCACTATACATCTTTGGAGCATTGATTTTTGTGGTGTTAATATTGACAGCTGCTGTTTTTGGAATACGAGAGTACACTTACTCAATGAGCAACAGAAAGCGAATGCGTTCCGCTGGTTCAAGCTGGTCTGTACCATCTGAAATAGATCTGAACTTGGTACAAGGGAATTTAAGTGGCTCCTCATTTTTGAACAAACAAACCAACCCGGCGTACCCTGACTTACGCGAGAATCGTCCTCAAAACCAACATCATCGTGACGCTGATATTCTGACGCTAGAGGGTATACTGCCGTTGAATGGTAACAGACAGGCTGGTACCTATACCTTGGACTTTGATGCAGAAATGATGTTGGATGCTATAAATGTGGTTCAAAAATCACTGTCGTACTCGTTAGGGTCTTTCGATGAGCTTTTGTCGGATAATGAATTGTTAAGGTCCTCAAACATAAATAAGACGATATACTCAATAAGGGAGCTATACAATTTAAGACCTGATGTGCATAATGAAGTAATAACAGGTGATGCATTAGCAGAAGTTTCCTACACACTAGAGGAAGCAGTGAAGCTCTCCACACCAATAGAACACATATCGTTCAAGTTGGCATGGATAGCTGAGAAGGCTATTGTGGAAATTTGTTCGAGCTTGACAAATCAGCTTTATTCTCGGATACCTATTATCGACAAAACGACCAGACAGATAACAATACTAAGGTTTATCGCAATAGCTGCCAACTCACAAAATTTGAGAAATTCCAACGTGTTCTTGTCATCATTCAACAAGACAATGGACGCCCTAATTGATACAGGCTTGATCTTTGATATTCTAAATGAGATTCGAGAAAGCCTTGCCCAGAATATGGTTGAAGTAATACTTCAGTACTGTTACGCACATTGGTCTATTAATGAGGAAAACGAATCACTTATTAAGACACAATTTGCAAAATGGAAGATGAACTTGCCTTATGTTCAACCACATCATGTTATCTTTCGATATTTGGTAAACTTGGCACTTGGAATCTCCATCCCTGAAACAATGAAGTCAAGCATTCTTGAAACTTTGGAGCTGAAAATAACAGTTTTGCTACAGTACTGTGCAAGCAACGATCACTGTAATGACTATATTGGCTTCATACCTATATTAGCACAGGCAATTGAATATGCAGAGACGACATTTTGCCAGAGACTATGTTATCAATTGGCGTACACATTGGTGAAAAAGCATTCTCAATGTTGTATGAGTGACTATTTATCGGATGAACAATCAGACATCAAACCAATCATTCAAAGTGGATTTTGGATAAAGAATGACAGCCAAGTTCGAGCATTGGCTGAAAAGATTCATATGGTTGTTCTAAATATTAACCCAAGTGCCATGTCGTAAGTTAAACAGAAATCGCTGGTTTTTTTGTACAATACTAACAAAGTGTCTAGTTGGTGGAAGGAAATAGAAGGCGGCAGGATATACCTCACGGCCTCTCCAAAGGAAGCAGATATCAAGTGTACCACTGCAGACATACAAAATCTCAAGCACGTTACAACACCCGGGTCATGGGTACCTACAACAGCTAAGCAGATGTAATATGTAATTAATTAGACGTTTTATTTTTCGCGGCTATATTGGTTTGTAGTTTTGAAATGGAAAACACAAGCAGTATCCCCAGATCTCAGTCATATTTTCTGACCACCTTCATACTACCATGATTAGAAGTTCATTGACAGGAATCTCGCTAGCATCCAAGACCGGCCAAAGATATTTCTCAGTCTCTAGGGCTCAATACCAAAAGATCTTTTTGACATTGTACGCCAAGGATGGGTGCAGCTTATGCGACAAGGCCAAAGTTGTGGTGGATGAGATTCAAAATAGCGAGAAATTACAGAAGAAGATCAATCTACAATACGTGGATATAACACAACCTCTCAATAAACAATGGTGGGATGCTTACTGCTTTGATGTTCCAGTCTTACATGTTGATAGAACCAACCAAGAAGAGCCGGTGAAGTTCATGCATAGACTCAATGGTGATGAAATTATAGAGGAAATCAACAAGGATTAAGAATGTACAGTTGCTGGCTGAAAAAGAATGCGAAGCTTTAATTATACGGTTTAATTGAATATGATGATTAATTGCTTAGCCATTGGTCTTCTTTCTCTTTGTGTACCTTTTTGGCACAGTTGGTAGATTCTCCTGAATATCGAAATCAAAATCGTCAAATATTGTTTCAGTGTCGGAATTATCGAGAAGCTTTTTACGCTTGGAATACTTTGAAACAATTGTTTTCTTCCCCTGAGTCTCTTTTTGATGAGATATTGGCTTCTTGGCCGTCTCGTTGTGCTTCTTGATTTGCTGTTCAGAGGTAGCTGTCAACTCCAAATCATTCGATGAATCTTGACTATTTGGCACTTCGACTTTCTTAGAGATGGTCTTCTTAGGGATTGTGCTTGACTTCAACTGGTCATCTATTTTTGTGCAGAGACGTATGTTCTCATTCTTTATCTCTCTCAACTGATCCTCTGCATTTTTAAGTGCCTTCTGTCCACTCTGACATTCTTCTTGCTTTGACTTCAACTCGTCATCTTTCACCGAAAGCTGTGCCTTTAGCTCTTTTAACTCTCGCTGCAAGTTCGATACGTTGCTATCCTGGTTCACATTCTTTGTTAGTGAGTTTTACATAAAGCACAAAAGATTGACACTTACAATTGATGCCTTTTCCAGCTTTAGTTTATCACGCTCTTCAATGATCAAGTTATGTATCTCCATCTGTGTTCTGAGCTTACTCTCACATGCAGTTTTACATTTTGCAATTTTTTGATCTGCTTGGTCAGAGTAATGTTCACTGGACTTTAAGTTTAACTTGAGATTTTCCAGAGCCTCGTCTCTTTCCTTTTCCACCTTCTTTAGTTGTGCTGACAGTGCACTCAACTTCTCGTTTAGCTCACTGTTCTCCAATTTGAGACGACTTACGTCAACCTTCAATTGGACTGTCTCATTTTCAACGAGTGCCTTTGACTCTGATAAAGCTTGAATAGTCAGTGCACCTTCAGCATTTTCAGAAACTTTTTTGGAGAGAGTCTCAAGGGACTGCAAAATATATTTTGAGCTAGAGTCTATTTCATTTGTTGAAATCTGATTTTTCTTCATGTCATTGACAAGAACCTTAAAGTCATCCAATATCTGGGTACATATAGTGCTTAAGAACGTTTGATCTGAATTGATTTTATCGATTTTGGGTCTGATATATGCATCAAGCTCATTAAATGCCCCTTTAACACCTTTTGATGCCAGTTCTTGACTTTCAACACACTGTAGAATCGAGTCATTCGAAATCTTCAACTTTTCTGAAATCCTTCAACACATGTTAGTACTTTCTTGATCAATAGAACAAAAGGTGTATGGTACGATACTGTAAAGCTAAGCCTTCAATTTTCGAGCTGACCACTGTTGTGTGCTCTTCATATTTAGGCACAAGAGATGACACTTTCGATCTGATTCTAGTGTTAGTTATGACCGATTTCGGGGCTTTCAGGAAGCTACCTAACTTACGATATAGTTTGTGAAACCTCTTCTTTAAACTTCGAGAAATCTTCCTTGAGCTCGGTTCTAGTGCCTTCACTCGATTTCAAAGCGGATTGCAACTTTTCGTCGTAACTTTTGCGGCATGCTTCTAATTTTTTCTCCAACTCAGAGCATTTTATTTTCTGCTCTGATAACAAGCCTGACGTTTCATCCAAGCGCTCTTGTAGGTACAGTATATCTTTGTTCTCTGAAAAAGGTTTTGGTTAATGAGGTTTCATTGGTTAGTACATGGGGATGGTATCAGTCTTACTGTTTTCCACTTCGTAACCACATGATGCTTTAAGCTGTTTCAAATGGTCAATTTTCTTTTTGAAGGCACCATTTTCGGATTTGAGAACACCCAATGCCTCCTTGTACTCTTGGAGACCCTTTCTTAAGTCACCAAATGATAGTCTTTCGGATTCTCTTGACTCAGAAAACTCTTTTGTTCCCGATTCAAGAGTTTGTAGGTGCTCTCTACTTGCCTTAATCTTCTCCTTCAAACTCTCCATAAGAGCCTTAGAGCTCTTAAGCTCAGACTCCTGAGATGACAATCTGGACTCCGCTTGTGCCAATTTCTGCTTGAACTGACTGCACAATTTTTGAGATTTGACAAGGGCATCCATCACCAAGTCTGCAGATGTCTCTGCAGCATCATACTCTTCTTGTTCATCAACTAAAGACATGTCCGCTGGGATAATGGCATTGGACCTCAAAGGATTATGAGCTGTGGTAATAGAAGGTGGCTCAACTTCTCTGATATCTGTAATTTCAAGATCATCTGACCCATTTGTTGTAGGTCTACTGGAATCTGGCTTGGTCACAACATTCTTGGTACCAGAGTGCTTCTTGTCCTGTATATGACTATTCAAATTTTCGCTGTGCTCCACAGGATTCATCATGTGCTCAAACTTCTCCATGGATGAGTTTTCGAACGAGTTGTCATTGTTCAGCGGCTGTCCTCTAGCCTTGGTATTATTGTAATGACCGCCAAAGAAGCGCGACGAGGAACCTGTAGAGGGCGCCGTAGAGGTAGCTCTTGGTGTGATGGAGTTCTCATCAGAAACCTCAAAGTTTTGGCTTTCTGAACTAGTATCTGATGCTTCCTCTTTTGGATTCAAGTTCAAAGAGAATGCTCTTGGAAGAAACTTATTGCTCATCACACTAGACTGCGCTGCATCTTTGAAGAATTGAGGCGGCATCTTCGAATTGATGTTCTGGACGTTCTATGGTGGCTATGACCTGAGTAGTCACTATAGTCAGTTGAGATAGTCTCTTTGGTACTTAAGCGCCGTGATTTCAGGTCTCATGTAACGATATTTGTTTTAATTTTGAATATTTGAGAATGATGCACTTCATAAATTCTGTTTTGGTCTTGACATAAAAATGGTATACGCACACAATCTGCAAGATAAGAGAGATCTGGTAGTGCCAGCAATCCCTTTTCCGCGGCCCGCGGTAACGGCGCGAAATGGTTTGGCTCAACCTTATTAGTTACCAAGAGAAAAGAAGGGGCCCTTTACTTATGTAGTCTACTCGTAACTAATCAAGACGCTTCAGTTATACATATCGCATCATCTAATACTACACTGAGAAGATGAACAGAGTTACACTAGGTCTCGATAGGCTCTCCTTCTTTCCTGTTCTCAAGAAGTGGAGAGTTGGCGACGTGATTTTACTTCCAATAGTATTCCTCATCAACTCGGCGGTATACTATGCTTCAGACCCGTTTGAAAGACAGTTTTATGTCAACGATTTGACAATCAACCACCCATTTGCAGAACATGAAAGAGTGCCAAACCAACACAACATTTTTTACTCATTGGCCATTCCAGTTGTTACTATTATCGTTTTCACAGCCATTTTGGGTCACCCACGTCACAGAATCTATTTGGGATACATTTCCTTACTGGGGCTTTTCGTTTCATTCTTTACCAATGGACTTGCAACTGACTTGTTGAAGAACTGGATTGGGAGACATAGACCTGATTTTATTGCCAGATGTGTTCCAAAACCTGACACACCTTTGAACACTTTGGTCTTTGCCAAAGATGTGTGTACTTCTACCAACTTGGAGCGCTTAGCTGATGGGTTCAGAACAACACCTTCCGGTCATTCAAGTACCGCATTCTCTGGGTTGGGATACCTTACCATCTGGCTTTATGGTCAATTACTCACAGAACATCCATTGACTGGTTCCTGGAGAAAAATTTTGGCATCTGTTCCTGCCTTTGGTGCTGCATTAATCGCATTGTCAAGAACAGAAGATTATAGACACCATTTTGTCGACGTTATTCTAGGAAGTATTATCGGGTTATCGATTGCCTACTGGTCATACAGACGTAACTTCCCAGAGCTCACTAGCGTGACAGCATTCAAGCCTTACTTGGACGATAGTGATGTCGGTGCTGAAGAGATCCAAATCTTGAGAGCCGACCACGGTGAAGACGCGAACAACCACTTGTTACAATCAGATCTTGAGACACAGCACTGAGTAATCCAGTAACACTTTTGAGATATAGTGCCCATTAACAGCTAATTTAAATCAATACTTTACAATTTATAATTTACTGATATATAAATTTTAGTTAGATAAGCATTGAATTATACACATAATACGCATTCGCGGACTTTTGGTAGAGCCACAGACATATATTTGTGAAGATTGTTTTGTATAGCTTACACTACTTGAGACACAAGATTTCATCAGATATCAATTGCATACAACCATTGAAGAGCATATCATAATACAATACCATACAACCCATCAAATACCAAACACTGCTAAACACTCACTTATACATAAAAACCTTACCAGACAAGAAAAGTTATGCCTTTTTGAGCAGTTTATTGTGAGTGTGACTCTTCTGTCCTTTATGGCGATCAAGATGATACTAACCACAGCGCCAACAGCTGACTTCAAAAAACCCATAGAAACGATAAGACTTACTACAATTCTATTGGTTTGGAAGGCGCTAACAAAAACCAACATCGAATACCTCATATTCGAAAAAATAAACTACAAAACACTATATCTACATCATGTCACCAACAGTCAATACCCTTGAAGAGTACTATGAAATTCAACAAAATGAATACCAGGCGCTAGAGTCTATCTATATGCAAGATTTTGTCCCCAAAACCGAACAAAAGTCAGCTTGGAACAAGAAACCATCACCTAAATTTGAGATTGGATTGTGCTCTAGCTACGATGATCCCAAGATTTCACTAACTCTTTATGTTGAGTTCACTTCCACATACCCAATGACTGTCCCCATAATCAAAATACTGAACCCAAAACATCTTTTGACGAGTCAACGGACAGCTTTAGAAAAGTTTATCAAGGAAAAATGCACAGAGTTAATAGGTATGGAGATGATCTTTGAAATATGTGAGTCAGTATCGGAAAAATTGGATGAGTTTCAAAAGGGTGTGAATACAAACTCTTTGGAAGAAGAGAGAATTTTAAGAATGAAGGAAGAACAAGATAGATTGGATGCGAAAGAAAAACAACAGGCTGCTAAGGAAGCTGCTAAGAGACAAAAAGAGTTTGAAAGGACCAATGAACTCATTGCCAGTGAAAGGGCCAAAAGAGATAAGAACATCTTTGATCAAGAGCCCGATACCGGCTCGAAATTGGAACCTTTTGATGATCCTTCAATGCTTCCATCTCCTGAGCAAGTCCTATCAGGGGAAGCACTCGTGTTTGATAAGGTTATAACCGTTAAACTATCAAATAATACCAGACTTCAATTTAAAGGTGTCTTACATTGCTTGAGTACCAAGACTGAAGGATTTTTGACATTTGGACAACATTCAATAGTTAAGCCTTATTTGCACCCATCCTCAGAGGAAAGCAATATCTACAAGGGGAACTTGAAAACCATCGAGGATGAATCTTTGTTCAAACTCATTGAAATTGTACTTGAGAACCCATATTTCGGAACCGCAAATGGTAAGAAGGAAGTTCAAGATCTTGAAAAGGAACTCGAAAGTCTTGTTGAATTCAAGCATGAAAATGTGTCGGCTTTGTATGCATACAGTATCGAGCCAATCACTAGCGGCAAGGGTCATTTCTCGATAAAGCTTCTCACAGAGTACTCTTCGTTGGGATCATTAGAAGATCTTTTGCAGACAATCCAATTTGCAAATTTGGCATCTGCAAGATCATGGATGATTCAGTTAATCGAAGGGCTTGAACAATTACACAAACTCGGCTTAGTCCACAAGTCTATTGATGTGAGCTCAGTATGCTTATCGAGTAATAGGGCTCTTGGTACTGTCACTGCCAAATTGAAGCATCCCACATATGGTCATAGGCTTGTTCATATGCTCTCCAAATATCCTAATCCTTCATCTTCTAGTTTTGAGCCTCATGAAATAGACAGAGACTGGAGGGCACCAGAACTGGAGGAAAACGCCGAACCTCAGAGAAAGACAGATGTCTGGAACCTAGGTGTACTATTCGTTGAGCTTATAGCTGGTAAAGCTGCAACTGCTGATTACGAAGGACCTTTTGATTTCCTGTCCTCCGTTCCTCTTGATGATTCTTTGAAAGAGTTCATCAAAAGCATTTTCGTGGAAAAGGCACGTAAAAGACCATCGCCTTTACAACTTCTTACTTCCCGATTTTTAAGAACTGATATTGAACAACCTAATCCAAATTTGATTTCTCGTGGTGCATATGATGATATGATGACCCTTCAGACATTATCGACTTCACACTCACTGAGCTCTAGTCAATCTAGTCGTCAACCAAGAAGGAGTTTCAATAGTGGAAGCAGATTGTCATACTCAGGACATGCGAACAATGTTGCTTTATCCAGATATGCACAAGATTTCGAGGAAAGTGCGGTGCTTGGTGAAGGTGCTTATGGTAAAGTGATCAAAGCTCGTAATAGACTTGATGGTAGATTTTATGCTATCAAGAAGATCAGACATACTGAGAATCGTTTGTCTTCGATTCTTAACGAAGTTATGCTTCTTGCTAGATTGAATCATCAGTACGTTGTAAGATACTATGCAGCTTGGCTAGAAGATGATATACAACAAGGAGATGAGCAGGCCATTGAGGACAGCAGTGAAGAGGATGAGGAGTCGGAATCAGAATCAGAATCAGAATCAGAAGAGGACACTGATGACGAGTATGATAATACCGGACGTGGTACGGAAGGTGAAGGACAAAGCCTCATCTCCCAATCAGGGACTGTTAGTAGAAGTATGAGTTTCATCAGACCAGAGCTTCACAAGAGTCATACATTGGACTTCATCTCTAATTCTATGCAAGATGGTCCCGAAATTGAGTTTGGTTACAGTTCGGATGAGGCAGAAGAGTCTCAAGGCTACGAGTCTTCAGTGTCGAATCATAGTAAGGTGGAAGCAATCAGACGTGCTCGTCAAAAGAAGCAAAAGAGCACATTATTCATTCAGATGGAGTATTGTGAAAATCGCACGTTGTATGATTTAATCAAAGCCGATGTTATCACCAAAGATGCCTACTTCAGATTGTTTCGTGAGCTTTTAGAAGCACTGAGTCACATTCATGCACAAGGTATCATCCATAGAGATTTGAAGCCTATGAACATCTTTATTGACGAATCAGGAAGTGTCAAAGTGGGTGATTTCGGGTTGGCGAAAAATGTGCATAGCTCAATCACAGCACTAAGCAAATTGGAGAACATGTCCTACCAAAACTCTGATGATCTTACGTCAGATGTTGGTACTACCTTGTATGTTGCCAATGAAGTCCTGACAGGTAATGGGAAATACGATTCAAAGGTTGACATGTACTCCTTGGGTATTATCTTCTTCGAAATGGTTTATAAATTGGATACTGGTATGGAGAGAGTCATGGTGTTAAAGGACTTGAGATTACCTTCTGTGAAATTCCCACAAGAGTTTTTAGTGCCCAAATACGACACCGAAAGAAAAATTATCAGACAACTATTGGACCATAATCCAAAGGCTCGTCCAACTTCTGATGAGTTGTTGACTTCAGGTATTCTACCAGTGAAGGAACAAAACCAAGTTGTCAAAGAGGCATTGAAGAGTCTTGCAGATCCGTCATCCCCATGGCAAGCTCAGGTGAGAGAAACATTATTCAGTCAGCCATACAGTTTGGCAAATGATGTTTTGTTTGAAAAGCCACGTGAGCAACTCAGTGTGTCTAGTCAACTTTTGAACCAAAAAATGTTCCATGAAATAACATCTATCTTTGAGAGACATGGTGCTATCCAAACTAAGGAACCACCTTTGATTTTCCCCAAGTCACCCTTGTACTCAATGCAAAATGTGTACGAAGTGTTGGACAAAACAGGAACTGTCCTTCAACTAGCATATGATCTTACTTTACCAATGGCTAGATACCTTTCAAAATGCAATTCCAAGCTGGAAAAATTATTCAGAATTGAGTATGTCTACAGACCTGATAATTCAAGCTCAAGCTCGGAGCCTGCAAAATATGCGGAGATAGATTTTGACATTGTCAGCTCTGACTCGACAGAGTTAGCGTTCAATGATGCGGAAACCATCAAAGTGATCGATGAGATAATTCAACTTTTCCCAATCTTTACCAAAACCTCAACCTCATTGATTATAAACCACTGTGGTATTTTGGACATCATATTTGACTTTTGTGGTATAGCTAAGGCTCAGAGACCAATTGTAAGCAATGTGCTTTCACAAGTCGGTTTCACTAAGACCATGGCCGAGGCAAAAGAAGAACTTAGATCCCAATTGAATATCACACATACAGCACTTCATGACCTTGAACAATTCAATTTCAAGCTTAATGCTGAGCACACTAAGAATAGACTCCATAAATTGATGCTTGACAGTGCCCACCTTAAGAAAATCGACACATACATCTCTTACTTGACTAAAGTGCTGTCATACCTCAAGCACTTGGGTGTTGAAACTGCGGTTTACATTGCACCATTGAGCAACTACAATGCTTCGTTCTACACAAACGGGATAATGTTCCAAGCTGTCAGTGAAGGAAAGAGGAAATCTGTTATTGCGGCTGGTGGTCGTTATGATAGTTTAATCTCATTTTTATCTAGACCTTCCAAGGACCAGACTTTCCATCTGCAGCATGCTGTTGGTTTTAATCTTGCTTGTGAAACTTTGTTTAGTGCCATGCAGTCGTTTATGAAAATTGATAGCTCCAAGAAAGGCTCTGCAAGAGGTAAAAAGAGTTTGCTAAAAAACCAGTCGTCACATATCGACTGGTCTCCTAGAAGATATGATGTGTTGGTTTCCAGTCTAAGCGGTTCAGCATGGCGTGAATATGGGATGGAAGTGTTGAGAAAACTTTGGTCTCATGGTATCTCTGCAGACATTTTGAAGACCAGCCATGGTGTTGATGATGTCTTGACAACTGCGCAAAAAGATGGTGCGAAGTGGGTTGTATTGATAAAGCAGCAACAAATAACTCCACATGGCTCGAATAGAAAGAAGTACAAGCCACTAAAACTTAAAAATCTTGATACTATGGTCGATATAGATGTTGATTTTGATGAGCTACTGGCCACAATCCAAGCCGAGTCACTTGATAGACAAATAGCAAGTGAACAGTCTCATAATGGTCACGCAATTTCTGGAGTCAATGCTCAAGAGCTTTTCTCTCACGAAAACTCATCCGATGAGAGTTTGGCAAATAGTATGACACAGTCATTGAACTTGAACGATCAAAAAGTAATTCACATACACAATGAAGCTACAAGAAGCTCAAAGAGCGCAAATAAGAAGGACAGATGGTCAATTGAAGAGAGTGCGAAAAAAGCAGGTGGTATCATCATTGGTGGTCTATCGAATGCTCCTGTAATCTCAATAGATCCTGTCCGTGATGAAGTCTTGGAGATGATGTCGATCACATCTGTTTCTCAAAAAGATGAATGGATCAGAAAAGTTAACGGTGTGTCGAGTTCTGTTCCAAGAACTTTTGCTACTGCGATATTCAATGCGTTGTCCAAGGAAGCTGCCAAGGGCACGAGATGGGTTATTGTACATTGTCCAAAAACCCAGCAATCATGTATTTGTGACTTGCAGAGATGAAATGATGAAAAAGATAAGGAACTTGATAGATAAAAGAAATGAATGTAATGAGTTGATATGAAAGTGTAAGATACTAAACTGCCACCTTGAGACGGGTACATAAACTGTCACCTCCTATTTATATGATTTCGTTATTAACCCAAACAATCCCAAACCCTCAATTCTTTCAAGCCTGACACCCATTCTAACGTGTAACCTACATAGATCTGCTCTCTGTCAATGGCCACTAGAAGCTTCCATATAAGTTTTAGCTAGAGTCGTGGACGTCTTCCTTTAGCTAGTCGCCCATTATGAATCCGCGAACTTGTATTTCATAAAATAATCCGAAGTACGTGGGAGAAAGGGAAAGTAGGGAAGCGTACCGCCCCAGAAATCAGCATTAAACACACTCAACTGAACAAACTCAACACAATTGGCCGGAGAGTCTACATTCAAGCCAATTATATTGATACCCACTCACCAACTTTAGCTATATATTCAAAATCTGCGAGGCGCGCCATCAATTATGTCGAACAAGGAGGTGCCTTTCAAGGTTGAGGCACTTTATGAATACAGATCTGATTTTGAAGATGATTTGAACTTCCCAGCTGGTCAATTGATCGAGGTAACCGCTATAGAAGATACCGAATGGTACAGTGGTCAATATACAAGTATCAATGGTGCTGTTCAAAGCGGTATGTTTCCAAAGAATTTTGTCCGTGAGATCTCAGAAAGCGAAGCAGCAGCGCCAGCAATTGAAGAAGCTGAAATAGAAGAAGAGCCTATTACCCAAGATAGTGCTCAGCCAGTCAAGATTGCTGATGAGGAAGAAACTGTTGAGGAAGAAGAACTAGCTACTGCCCATGTGCCTCTAACTATTAGCTCGGATGCACATGATCAAACGATTAATGTGCCAAAGGTCCAACAAACAGAAGTGCCTCCATTAGGAGTTGGATCAAGAGTCTCAACATTTGATAAAAGTGCTGGTGCTCCGCTTGGTACTATCAAGAAGGATAACGTCCCTTATAATCAGTCCCTCAAAGGTGTTGCCTCCTCATATGTTCCACCTGGGTTGGGTAGCAATAAGAACACTACGCCATCTAAGAAACCGGATTTCTCACACTCATCATACGTCCCACCTCCGATAAAGAAGGAAACATCAACTAGCACTCACCATGTTACTGCTCCTGCCCCAAGTCAACCAGATGTAAAGGCCTCTTCATCATTCCGCGAGGAGCCTCAGGAAGAAGAAGGTCCAAAGCTGAGTCTTAAAGAACGTATAGCTTTATTACAACAGAAGCAAAAAGAAGAGGCAGAAAGGGAAGCGGAAGCTCAAAGAAAGAAACAGGAAAAGAAAGAAGCTCACAAGAAAGCTGCTGCACTAGCTTCTCAACACAAAGATACCGCAGAGACTGGTGAAGTCGATGTTTCCGAAAACGTTGCCAGAGGTGAAGAGCTTGGCGAAGTTGATGATGATGAATATCTTATCCAGGAAGAAGTGGCTGCTGCCGAAGAGCACGAGGCCGCTATCGGTAGAGCTCATGATGTTGAAAGCACTGAGCATGAAGCAGATGAGGCCGAAAAGGCAGCAGATGAAGATGAAGCTGAAGAGGAAGAGGAAGAGGAAGAGGAGGAAGAAGACAGTGAAGAGGCTAGAAGAGCCGCTTTGAGAGAAAGAATGGCCAAATTATCCGGTGCAGGTAACATGTATGGTGGGTTCAATCCATTCGCTATGCCTGGTGTTGGTGCTCCTAAAGCTGCCTCAAAACCAAAGAAGGAACCAAAAGCTAAGAAAGAAGACGATGCACCAAGAGCTGCACCAATCCCTATTCTACCTTTTGGAAACAATGCTGGAGCCCCTCCTCAACTTCCAGAAGCCTTGCAAAGAAAGACTACATTCCCAGAAGATGTTGAAGCCAAAGACACTGGTTTGACTGCCGAGGAGCCCGAGCTAGCTCAAGAGAAAGTGACTGTGAGTACCATCCCGTTGTCAACCGATACTGAGGTAGAAGTTGAAACACCAGTCATTGAAAGGGATTTACATGAAGACGATAATTTGTCCTTCAAATCTGCCGCAGAGTCTCTATCAAAACAAGATTTCACCAAGCCAGTTGAGTCATCAACCGAAGCTCCTGGAGCTAAAACACTCAACACCGAATCCGCTTTCGAAGGCGATGATGAAGCAGAAAAGGTGAGTACATCTGAAGATGAATTTACTTTCTCCGATAGGGAAAGAGAAAGACGCGATAAAACAATTTCACACGTCGTCGACTCAGCATTAGATCCTGCCGGTGGACAATTTGCCTCCGACTATACTACTGGCTATGAATCCGATGAAGATATTCAACTACCAACAAAGAGCATTGAGAACGATCTAGAGAATCTCACTCTAGAACCAAGTGCTCCAAAGCTTCCACCTCCACCACCAGTCACGGCACCACAAGTGCCAACTTTGAATGAAGATAAAAAAGCGACTGAGACCAACATCCATACTATATTCAATCCAGTTCCTTCAGTCACAGAAGCCCCAACAACACCAGCAGCCCCAGCTCCTACAGTCCCTGTACATGAAACTAAGTCAGAGCTTCCAAAGGTTCCACCTCCAGTACCAACATCTACAAGCAGTGCTACTGCAGAGATTCCTGCTCCAAGTAAGGATGCACCATCGCCACTTGCTAGCCCTGCTACTAGAGCACCACCTCCTCCACCTCCAGTGTCCTCCATGATCCCGGAAGAGAATAGTAACGCGGATGAGCAGCAATCACCATTGGTTAGTCCGGTGACAAGAGCGCCACCACCACCTCCTCCATCATCAACGGCACCTCAGGTGGATCAATCTGAGTTCACTCCAGTCAAACCAGTCAGAAGAACATCCAGTGTTCGTAGTGGTAAAAGTCAAAGAAGCTTCAATGAGCCTCCTCCAATTCCACAATCTCCAATTGACTTCACCGGATCACCAAAATTGCCTAGCGCACCAGCACCTGGGATCAAGAGCTCCTCTACGTTCAGCAGTGCTAGATCAGTGGAGTCATCAGAACCGGCTCAAGGTATCAGAAGAGCATCTACACTACCAATTGGACAACCTCCACAGGCTCCTACGGAATCAGTACCAGGTGTCAATGCAAATGATACTGAAATAGATCTCTCCGGTGACTGGTGGTTGAGAAAAGATTCATTGCCAGCTTCATTACACTCCAGAATCGGTAAAGACTTGATATTTGAAGTGGATGAAAACGTCGTTAACAAGAGAGGTGGTAAACAATTGGTGTTGAAAGATTACTACATCTTATTACAAGACAACTCACAAATCATTTTGAATGTTGTTTTCGATGCATCAGATCCACAATCAACAGTGACCATCGCAAAGACCGTTCAACCAACACCAGTATTGGACCAAGCTAAATTGGATCGTTACTCGTCTACATTCGGTAACCAAGTTTTTCAAATCGCTACAAGATTAGTCAACCAATCCTTGAAAGATCCATTAGTTCCATACGTGTTATCTCAAGTCAAGGGGATCTTACCACCTGTTTCCATGAGAAGTTATGGTGCAGTGATCTATACCAACTCTAACAATGTTGACGTCCAACAACTCTCTGGGTTCAAACCTGGTGATATCATCGCCATCAACAAGGCCAAGTTCCAAGGTCACAATAAACTTCATCAAAAGATTGTGTATGATGTTGGTAATGGTGGTGTTCCATTTGCCGCTATCATTACTGAGTTTGATGAGACAAAGAAGAAGTTCCGTGTTATTGAGACTGATTCACATGGGAAAGTTAAGCAATCTTCGTACAAGCCTTCGGATATGAAGTCTGGTAAGATCAAGGTGTTTAGAGTTGTTGGTAGAGAGTTTGTTGGTTGGTGAATATGTGTTTTGTATATGTGTATGAATATTACAAAGTATTAAGACAAATGCATTTCTTTTCGTGATGTATTATAATTATATGTACATGATAATAGATCTAAACGTGTCTAGTTGAGTCCAGTGATGTTAATCACTTTGATAATTCTTTAACAAACTGTAAGGCGTCATCAGCAAAGCTCTTAAACTCTTCAGTCTCCATATTTCCTTCACCAGACCCAACGAGTAATGCTTCAGTGGTTCTACCACCTAGTGCACCACCTTCGATAACGGCAAACTCCATCATTCTCTCCTTATACTTCAACGACAAGTGCTTTCTATAAGACAAACTGACATAGTCGTATCTAACAGGGGTTTCAACACCAGGGAGGTTGATCTCCACGTAGTCTGCGATTTTCAAACGGGAGACTTTACCGAATACTATATGTGAATTTTCCAAGAATGTGGAGATACCTGGTTGTCCCTCCAACCAAGTGTCTGCACCATCAAATGGTTTAATTAGTGGTTCTGTTTCGGATTTGACAAATCTGAGGTCTGATACTTGGTTTGGTAATGAAACATAAGAGTTATTTTCAGAGAGGACACGGAACACTTGGAGGGATTCTGCAGAGGCCTTGTCATCCACCACATCTAGCCAGAATTCGATTGGTGCATGTTTATGGAAATCTGTATGGTCATTGAATGGTGATGGGACGAATTTCAATTGTGCGTAATAGTTGTGCAAATCGACGTGATCCAATTCTAAATCGTCGAATGTTTCCGCTTGTTCCAAAGTTAACAATTTTTCTCTAATGCTTGGTAATTGTGTTTGGAACAAAGTTGAAGGGGTCTCATTTTGTAAAGTTGATTTATCGAATAGTAAATTACCAAAACTAACAGCGGTAACGGATCTGCTATCACCCGTTAATGATTGAGCTGCATTGTCATTGGTTAAACCTTCCATGATTTGGTCATAGTCCAGCTCCACTTCTGGTTGTGCAGCTGAAATTAAGTGTGGTCTTGTAGGTGTCTTAACACGAACCCAAGTCTTGTCTCTGTGGATCCAGGGTATAGAGTCATTGAAATAATATTGATACAATTTCGATGCAGGATCATTCCAATCAGCCAAGATTTTATGAGTTGCAAATTGGTTTTGCTCTAATGTCCAAAGCATCAATCTCTTTGCAAATGCAAATTTTTTGGCACCAAGGGCATGCATTGTATACTTGGTTGTAGTTTCCAAAGTGTCTTCAGGCCCTTCAATCACAGGATCGAAATGGACACCTGATAATCTTGATATTTCATCCATTGGTAATTTGACTTTCAACTCATCAGCCAAGACTTGAATCTCCTTGATATCTAGATCACCTTGTGTGATATTACGACTGAAATTAGCCAATGCCAATTCGATGTATTGTAAATGTTGAGAATTGGCACGCACGACGATTTGATGCTCTTCTGCAATGACAATGACTTGCACATTGGCTCTGACCCATTGAGTTATAACGTTTTGGATCAACAGTAAATACACTTTAACTTTATCCAATTCAAATGTTCTTTGGTATAGCATATCCTTGGATGGATCCACAGCTGAGTTGACAGTGACGTTCCAACATTTTTCAATGATTACCTTGCATAATAATTTTTTGGTTTTGGCCTTACTGATCGGTATATGAGGGAAGAATTCCTTAACGTATGCCTGTAGTTGAGTGAGTGTGTATGCTGAGTAAAGACCGTCGTGTAATTGATCGTATCTACTCTGTGATACCTCTAATGTCAATGGAGTCATGTACTGTATACTGGAGATGGCCTGGTCTATTGACACATTTCTTCTGAATTGTTGTAGTTTGTTTTTGGAATCCTCAAAATCAAATGGATCCAAATTGAGCAAGTTCGCCTTGATTGGACTTGTAGCTGGTCTTTGCCTTATGATGTTAGACTTAGCCGCTGTCAATATAACCAAATCAGGTCTTTTTGGTTTCAGTTTTTTACCCTTCCCTCTCAGATGGAGCTCTGTGGCTATCACACCAGGAGCCTCACTCTGGAGCAGTCGTGAGACCGTATGGAACTGTCTCGCTCTAGGAAGCAACGATGATAGCATGGCGGTTTGATGTTTAGTTTAAACGGTCTATAATAATCAACCTCAGCGCTTAGTGAAATATTTTGATCTCAAGATTTTTTTTTTTTTTTTTTTGAGGATTTTGGATTATGTAATTGGAGTAGTGATGCTTAGTCATCAAAATTTAAGCACTTCAAAACTCCAAGATGCTGGCGGCTAAGATCAGCTTTAAAGGACGGAAGAAGCGCAGATAGTCACTTATACTAGAGAAGTGGCACTTGATAAGCGAAAGATGTTAATGTGATATTTATGATAACATGGTTCTGATAACAGTGCTTATACAAAGTCATAGAACCGGCTAGATCGCCCACACTGTCATATTGCGCATGAGCCATGGTGTTGTAAGCTTGATTATAATGAATTGATATCTTAGATCCTGCTCTACAGTTGTGGATTTTGGTGATTAAGAATATAAATATATTAAAACCAGAAAACGTAAATCTAAAAAACACTAGGTATTAAAAAGTCATAAAGGCGTAAAGTGGACAAAAACAGCTTGTATATGCAGAATTGTATGATGAATCATGAATATCGGACTGAACATTAATCAATTGCAGCAGATTTATTCTTGAGCTGGAGTGTTTGGAGCAACTCTGATAACGGATTCGATACCACCAACAGCATTGATACCCCATTCAGCAGCGTGTGGCCAGAACAAGATGGTACCAACAATACCGGCCCATTGGAAGGCTCTTGGGATTCTACCGGCAATGATGTCAAAAGTGTGTCTGACGTTTGAACGTTGGACGGTGAACTTGATTGATTTTGGAGCTTGTTGCTTCAAAGCTTGACCAGATAAGGAGATGGTAGATCTTAAGATTGGTGAAGTGAACATTGTAGTAGTAGTTGTTGTTTGTGGCTGTTGTTGTAACTGTTGTAGTTGTGAACTATCGAATGATAATGATGATAAACGAGAGTAGAGACATTGACAACTACAGAGGAGGATTAGCGATGGTTTATATACTTACTTAAGTGAGGAGAATTCCGTGTCTCCCATTCCCATCTCCCACCGATCTCTTGTTACTGTTTTTGTGTTGGCTGGTCACTTTGCAGCTGTTTGAACTGATCCCAAACTTTTGGCTCACAAAGTGTAAAAATCAAAAGGCATACAAAAAAAATCACGTTACAATTTGCGTGCGCGAACCGGAATCATAGTCATTTTAGACACAATGGAATTTAGTGGAAACTCGTGGGGTCGAATAGGGTCAATATCGTATTCGTTCTGTAGCCCCAGTGTAGATCTTCCCAGCCAATGTAGTATCGCCTCCACAATCCTAGGGCAAATCCATTGAAATTAGCTAGTCCATCTCTCAGCAATGACGCTTCCCCATCCCACAAAACCTGCCAAAACGAATCGTGTGCGTGTCCTGACCGATTTCTTAAAAATCTGGTGACATTTTCTCTGATTTCTGAAATCGTACCACTTTGAATTTTTGAAACATACAACAAATCACAGCAACGGAACTCTGGAGAGCTGAGAACCATGAGTTTGTCCTGCAATTACTGCATGGAAATCTTTTGATCCTATCAGAATAAAGTCAAAGTTTTCCCTGATTTTTATGTACACCTTGTAAATTGTGATTCTGATTACGTAATTGCTTACCATGTGCGAAATGGAAAAATTCGGGTATACGCTACGGAACAATTTTAGTATGAAGTACGTAGCTCATCGCATCGAATCAGAGCGTGTGATTTGAGCTTATACACATAAACGTATAAACTGAGTCTTGAGATCCATGGACAACCAGATGGTGCCACAGTTCTACGTCAAGAATGGTCTAAGGAAAGTCGTACCGTACTTCGATAACACCAAGTGTAATGCCAAAGGCCATTGGTTCGGTAAACAGGTCATCGACTTACTAAGTGGAGAGTTCAAGACGAAATCTGTTGATTACTACGTATGTGTCAAAACATGTATCACTGGACATATAAAATACGCTAACATAATCAATCTAGATCCAACAGATACATAGACAGAAAGTACTGCTACACAGAAAGCGTTCTCTAATTTCAGGTGAAGAGCTTATAACTACAAAGATCCAACCTCATGATATATTGGAAACTATAGGACATAAACACGAGGCTGCTGTTGTCCACCATGATTCCATACCGGTGATATATCAAGATGACAAGATAATAGTTGTGGATAAACCTTCAAGTATACCGACGCACCCAACTGGGAGGTACTATTACAACTCTACAACTGAAATGTTAAAGATCCAAGAAAATATACCAAACCTGTATCCTTCCTACAGACTGGATAAACTAACATCTGGTGTCCTAATATTGGCTAAATCATCGAAAATCTCTGGTGAGATCCATCAGAAAATCCGTGAAAAGGGTGTCACCAAAAACTACGTTGCACGAGTCGTAGGTCAATTCCCAGAGTCTATCTCTTGTGACAGACCTGTATTCACAGTGGAACCGAAAAAGGGCTATAACTTCGGTATAGGCCCTAAAAAGGAAGCATTAACCCATTTCACAAGACTAAATTACAGCCAGGATCTAAACGAATCAATAGTCCTCTGTCAACCACAAACTGGTCGAACTCATCAAATAAGAATCCACCTAAACTTTCTAGGACACCCAATAGTAAACGACCCACTATATGGCCCCACTGCATCATCAACAAGATTGAAAATCATCAATTCCACAGACGACGTGATCAATCGTGATGATTTCGATGCCCTGGCCCAAGAACACTTACAACTCGTGCGAAACATGGCATTGGATCACGTTTGTGAAGAATGCGAATCGGATATTTATGTTGATGAAAACAAGGAGGATTTAGTAATGTGGCTACATGCGTTGAAATATGCGACGAATGATGGCGAGTGGAGTTTTGAGACGGAGATGCCGTCATGGTGTGATATTTAAAATGGGGTTAATTGTGTGTATATACAAGTGGAATGGAAGATTAGATGTTGTTTCTGGAGACCCACTCAGAGATTTTTGGATGGAGGTGGGTTTTGTTGTATTGTTTTAGTTTGTTCAGAGCGATATCGTAGTTTTTCAGTAATACGTCTCTATGTGTGAAATTCCCAATGGAGGTGAAGTCCACTGTGTTGGAAGTGTCTTTTGGTTTTGGAGGAGTAGGTGTTGGTTCTGGATCAATTTCGAGGTTTAGAGTCTTGAGCATCTTGTTGAGTTCAGCTTTCTTATTCAGTTTTAGAAGAGGAGCCGAGTTGTTCTTTCTATCTGATGATCTTGCTGATTGTTCAGAATGAGTTTCTTGATCTTGATTTCTTTGTTTTCTTGAAACTCGAGGCTTGGAATTGACATATGGCGGAGGATCAGGGATCGGGAAACCTTTGAAATTCAACAGATTCACCACCGCTCTCCAGTTTGTCACTCGATTCGCTTTTTTAACATGTTCTGTATAATTTGTTCGCTTAACAGTTTGGATCATTTCATCCATATCATGGCTCATCTGGTTCATCAATTCCGGTGTAGCTGGATATTTAAACAATTTAAAATTATAATATCCATCTTTCCCACCAAGCTTGTGGAAACTTTTCAAGAATTCACGTTTAATGATCCTTCTCCATTCGAATCGAATATATGCATAATCACCTGGGAAAAGTGAGTTCCCTACATATTTCGAAAGATCTTTACCCAATAATGCCTTATCGTTTAAGGGAAAGGTATCCGAGTTGGTCATTCTGATAGATGGTCGACTCTTGGTGAAAACACAACGGACATGTTCCGGTGGGAAGAATTCAACGGTGAAATAGTCTGATTCATAGCTAGCTGTTTTCCTGACATAAGTCGGTAGCACGACTTGAGGATCACTGACAATACCTTTCAAATGATAAACCGATTCAGCAACAGGCATCGATGGCGTAGCATACAGTTTCGTTTCCAATAGAGCTGGTGTTCTTTGTCTATACCCCCAGTCAGATCTTGACATGTACAGTCCTCCATTGACTCTAGTCGTTCTCTCCATTGTATCATGACCTTCTTTAGTCGATTGTTGAGACTTCATGATCCTCTCATATGCATTCAAAGGTGTCACCGATGGCTTCCTTATAGACCCATTGTTCTGCAGTAGTGAAAATTTGCCCTTGACGTACTTATCAATATCGATCTTGGTGGTTGTGGGTAGTCGTGTGCCAGTCGTTTTTACCTCATCGACAGTAGCATGTAAACTATCAACGTCTCGTTTGGGAGTTGTGGAGGCGACAAAGTTTTTGGGGCTGATCTTGCGCAGATTTTTCCTCACAATGTGGGAGGTCATAGTGTTTGTGTGTCTGCGCTGGGACCTTGTGATCTGTATTAAAGTGCCATCTATTCAAGATCACCTCTAAAGCATTTACTATGTACTAGCCTTTTTTCATTTTTCAATAGAGAATAATTTTTGCAGTACGAGTTCGCGGAATGAAAATAGGTAGTACATACAGTACATACTACATAGAGTTATTTGATCGTATCAAGATTATAAAAGGACATGATATCTCTGCCTTGAACTACGAAGAGCTGAAGAGTATTTAAATCAGCACCTGAGCTATATGAAACATTTGCGCTCGCAGCCAGGAGGCTGAAACTCGGGAGGCCCGATATATGCGCGTAATTTCTTGAACTTGCCCAAATACTTGACAGGTTTCCTGGAATGCGATCTTTCAATGATATAAAGAAACCGCAATGTGTGACAATTGGAAATCTCCAAATCATCTACCTTGTCGATTGTCAACCTTGTCAACTTTCTAAATGGTTTTGTAGAGAAGGGTATATCCCTGTCCAATTTCAAAAGGCTAAGTTGTTCTAACAAGGGTATTTTGTTCTCACGAAACTTCATATCTCTAATATCAAACGAGGAATCATAATGAATAGAGAGCGAGAGAACTTTCAAGTGTGGGAACATGTTATTTGAAACCTCGACTGTCCTATTTTTAAAAGAGAGACTCAAATGCTCTAGATTGGGCCAATAAACATGCGATAGTTTGTCACCGGAATACCAGTATACTTTTAATTTCTTGAGAGAAGGTGCTATTTCACGGGGTGACCAAATCCTGTTTATGTCATCCAACTCAAACAAGGTGACGGCTTCAATGTTGGGTCTTGTCCTCTGATTTTGCAGCAACGTTTCCAAAATTTCCACGTTCTTCACTTCGACACTCTTCAAGCAGGGGAAGTAAGAGTTGATGCGAGACGTGGCATCAAGGTTATCAAGAATTAGTGAAGTCACATTAGGATACGTCACATCACCTGGTAATGATATCGGTCCGCTTAAGCGTAATTGTTTCACATGTACAATATTGGAAAACAACTCTTTATATGGATAGGAGTCATCATTTTGGGGACTTAAAATGATAGGTCGAATATGCTCATCATACAAGACAACGTCCGCATCAAACAAGCTTGGAAAGTGGATGTTGGTGAAATTGAAACGCTTAGGATTTGATTCGAAGGAACGATTAATCCATATACGTTGCAGGTTTTCAAGCCATAAGTTAGAGAACAGCGTCTGATGTTCACCGTTATATTCAAAAGTTATAGTCTTCAGTCTGTTTAGAGCTGTGCAGGTCCCCAATTTTTTGGGATTTTGGGCCTCCAAAGGCTCCAGATCCCCAGAGGCCCAAAGGCCCTACTGGGTCCACATCCAGACACCACACCAGAAGTGTGCCTCTACCAGTAATTCTCTTAACTATGGGGAGGTCTCTACACTTACCTTTAAAACAGCTGAAAAGGCCTCTAATGGCTTAAGCAA
>JAJLXP010000015.1:0-52627 GCA_030674255.1 Hansenula queroliae | reverse complement strand
AGTCTGTTCATCTTCAAATCAGTAAAGTTCTCGAGATCACATTCCAGTAACGAGAGGCAGGTCAAAGATGGGAAGTCACAATCCGTTATACTTCTCAAAGAGACTGCGTTCTTAATTGATAAATCATCCACTTTTGGAAACTTCAAGTGCTTGATCTCTGAAATATCTGCTATCCTCATGAGTACCGTCTCTTTAGGGAACTCAATAGCATGTATGTCTCCTATTCGTGTGCAATCAACCTTCAATTGTTCTAGCTCTGGGAAGACTCTTTTGGTTTTCGGACCTCCATTGCGAAGGCTCTTGTCAATCAGCTCAACATCTGTCAAGGTTAACTCCTTTAATTTAGGGAACGTGAAGTCTAAGGGTATCCATTGTATATCATTCAACGACAAGACTGTTATGAAGTGAAAGCAAATCTGACCGTAACTAGTCACATTCAATCTGCTTAGCATAATCATCGCAGCACATGTGAAAGGATCATCTTCATGGATACCAAATCGACAACTTATAGAGGATCGACGAAGACTTCTGACACGTTCTGTAACCAAATCAAAATCAGGAAGTGCGTTTGACAGCGTAAATAGCAATGTACGATGGTATTTGGAAGAGTCGGTTTCTGGTGAGAGGAACTCCTCCAATGTACTGTAGACACTTTCAGGAAGATGTCCTAAAGCCCTCATTTGCTCTTCAACATTACTGATGACATGGAAACTTTCAGAGAACAACGGTATGAGACTTGGAATTGCCCGTAGCAGGTTAAGCGAATCATCAAGCTCCAAGTGCTCAAACACTCTTATTATTACTTCATTTGGAAGGTCTGTTAGAGGTCTCAACGTATTCCGGCTTTCTCTCAATGCTCTCCTGCGCTGCCAACGATTTGGTCTCTTAGGCTGCCAATGAGTCGGATGGTTGAACTTTTGTCTCTTCTGATACCGTTGATTTGTGTGTGAGCGCATTGTATTAAACTCAAACCTTTGAATATAGACTCTAGAAGTTCAGATGGAAGCTTGTAGCTGGAAGGGAGAAAAGACGTTTCAATAATACGTATAGAAAGCTATCTCTTTCTCCGGCATTTAAAAATGGATTCTGCACATTGCGCAAATCATGCAGCAGCGAGACGTACTCCATATTAAGCGTATACTACTACTAGGTGGAGTCTAGCTTAACGTATAAGTTCATGGCTTCACTATTAACAACGAGCCCTGCTATATATGCTGTTATACACAGGAGGTCTGTACTCTGGCGGTCCCTGGTATCGAATCGAATCCCTCAACTTGCCATATTTGACAGGATTGCCCGACACTTTTTCCGGATGTATCCAGATGAGGTCCATTATTTCACTATCAACAATCTCCAGGTCATCAACCTTATTGATTATCAAGGTTTTCAAGGTTGGAAATGGCTTTGTAGAGAAAGGAACTGTTATTTCTAAGCCTGTTAGTCCTAAGGTTTCCAACACTGGTGTCTCATTCCCACAAAACTTCAAGACTCCATCCGGGAACTCACGCTCCTTGAGGTATAATTGAATTGCTTTCACATTTGGAAGTATGTTATTTGAGAACTTAAATGAGCTGGTCATTATGTCGAAGTCCAAGTGTTCTAAAGTTGGCAAGTGAAAATTCGAAAACTCAGGAATCGAGCACTTGTGAACAATCAAATCTCTAAGAGAAGGTAGTTTTTCATTTGGTAATGAATTTTTGTTAATACCATCCAAGTGGTTTACTATAACTGAATTCAATTTAGGCCACGTCTCGTGGCTAGAGAGTAAAGCTTCCAAAGCGTCAGTGTTTTTCACCTTGAGCCATTCTATATTGGGGAAATGCGACTTGATGGTGGACGTACTATCGAGATCTGAGACTATCAGTTTCGAAATGTTAGAAAATGTAACGTCAGCAGATAATGATACCTGTCCTCCCAAGTGTAGTTCCTTCACATTTATGATACTCCGAATAAGCTCATCATCATTATGACACCTATTGTTACTATTATCGAACCAAAGATGTGCTTTCCTCAAAGTTGGTAGATGGACATTGGAAAAGCTGAGAGGTATAGGCTCCAATCCCTTTGCCGGTATGACCTCTAGGTTCTCAAGGTTTTCTGCTCGAAAGTTTGAAAAAGTTATAAACTGCTCTCCATTATATTCATAAGTCAGATTTTGCAGACTATTGAGCGTCATGTCTTGTATATTTGTGAGATTGCAATTAGTAAGTGATAGTTTCTCAAGGTTTGGGAAGTCACAGTTACTCATCAATTTGAGAGAGCTTGCTCCTGAAATAGTTAATTCTTGTACTTTGGAAGACATCAAACACTCAATTTTCGACGCCTCTATATCGTACATGTATGTCTCTTGAGGAAGTTCAATTGCGTGTATATCTCCTATGTTGCCATCAATCATCATATGTTCAAGCATAGGGAAGATAGTTGTCACCTTGGCCCCACCATTTCGATAGCTCTTGTCGACAAGCTTAACATTTCTCAACTTCAATGCGCTCAATTTAGGAAGCATGAAGTCTGAAGCTGCCCATTCTCCATTTATCATGTTCAAAGTAGACAAAAGGGGGAAGGTGAATCTGAAGTTCTTGATAATCTTTTCATCCTTGGAACTCATCAACGAAATACGAGTCTCTAATGGGGTCCATTCATCGTCCCAATCACTATATATGATGAACTGATAATCAGGAGAGAAGCTTGTTGCCTCTTTTATGCGATCGACGACATGATCATATTCCGAAAAGCTCGATAAAATGAAAACTAAAGTCCCATGACGCTTGAAACAGGTAATAGCTTGTGCAAGAAAGTCCTCTAATCTGGTGAAACAACTCTCAGGAAGCTGTCTCATAAACCTTGACCGTTTTTTGCAGCTAGTGACAATGTGTAGATTCTCAGAGAGTACAGTGAACAGGTTTGGGAATGCACGTACCAGTCTAGTCGAGTCTGCAAAATCCAAATAATCAAATACATGTGCCATGACTTCGTTTGGTAGGTCTGATAAGAGCCCCATGATTTCTTATTCTTTGATCTGTCCTTGTTATGCTGGACAACTGAAGTTTCGGCTCTGGTGATGTATCGGTATGTAATTTCTTTACCATCCAACGAGTGACTGAACACACGCTTCTCAAGTAATAAGGGTGTAAATTACCATTGTACGCAGTAGACATTGAGCCTAGATCTTTAACCTTATTACGTCATGATGCCAGTTGGTATTGGGCCCTGGCCCCTGGCTGAGCATAATATGCAGATTGCATTCGCGACACACAAGTACTGTTTTTGAGATGTTCAGTGTGCAATTCTAACTTCTAATACTTTCCAGTGTATGAGAATGAACAAGTCATCCAGACCCGTGAATAGCTGGTGGAGCTCATACTTCATGTTATGTTCAAAGCTAACGGCACTATACCTTTTGTCCCACGATATGTCCTACATGAGTTTGACTATGGTCTCAAAAGGAAACAAGGTCATTAACCACTAACTGTACGCTCTACAGTTACTCGTGATAGTATCTACAAAAGATATATCCAGTACTGGAACAAATACAGATCTTTCTTTTTATTTTCAAAACGTTGTAGTTTTGTAGCTTATGTAGATAGTGGAAATCTTCATCCGTAAGTTGCGTCTCAGATTGGTTTGCTAGTTTTAGGTACATTTATCCATGAACACCTGAGACCATACGGACTATTGAACTGATCATGATTCACGATTGAAATATATATATGTTAATGTGTAATACTAGAGATGGAAGCCTTATTCAACTCTTAGCTAAGCTCCAAGTCTAATGACTGCGAAGAAGCATCTGCCTCTCCCAATTTTTGGGACTGTAAGTGCCTATCAATGATAGTAGAGCATATTCTCCAAATGGTGACATACTGTGCCTTTGGGTCAGAGATTAAAGCCCGTGTACGTTTTGCAGCATCAGTCCAGCTCTTGTCTGTCTTTTCTGGATATAATAGCTCTAATAGAATCTCTACTTTGCTTCTGTTTGGTGTCCCAGCTTCTGAAAAGTATCGTCCTAGAAATTTGATCTTTCCAATATCATCTTCTTTCTGAAAGCTCCCTAGGTCCACTTCAAAGCCTAAGTTCTGGACTGCGAACGCGTATATGTTCAGATCGAAGTCCTCCTTCTTAAAATCTTCAAATACCAGTAGACATTCATCCCCAAAGACTTTTGCACTATTTGGAAACCTACCAGCAACCACAAGGCTGGCATAGTTGGTAACTAATAGATTGATGATTGCACTGATGAGCGGTGCAAACCAACTACCAGACGGTATACCCCCATTTGTCCTGTACACACGACCATCATAAGTTACGAATTTAGTGTTGATGAAATAGCTTCTCAGGTAGTTGAAGATTCTGGTCCATTTAGCTTGCTTCTTTTCCTTTTCACCAAAATCAATGTTCTCATAAAGTATGTCAAAAGCTATGTTTATGATCCAGTGTGAAGCTGTTTGATCGAAATCAGTGTATTTGAGCCTGATTGCCAAATCCTTACCTTTATTAAATTGAATAAAGTCTGGCTTTGAATCCCATGCGATCGGACAGTCTGGTGACCCTTTATACATCTCAATCAAAGGGATTGCGAAACATCCTTCTAACAATAGATGGTCCAAAGGAGGAACCCATTCAATTTCGATTCTCTTTTCATCTTTCAATACAATATGACTTTTGGCTTCCAATTCCCAAATTGGTCGATGCCTTGGGTTTGAAATCCTATGACCCACAAAATGCTTTACAAAGATGGAATCTTTCTTTGCTTGAGTGAAGGCCTCATCATTAGTCATGAAACCCTGCTTTTTGTATTTGAACCCTGGTGAGGCAGTAGTTGAAATATCAAATGTTGAAAAACTATTGGGTTTCCTTAGATATGGTTTCTTCTTCAATTTAAACTGCTTGCTAGTCTGCGATATGGCAGCTCTTAGGATGTGATCTTCTTTGTCAAACTTTGGGTATACTCTACCAAACCCATCTAAGGCGTTCTTTTTGATATCTCTTGGGGTGACTCTTGAGCGCTCAAAAGACAACAAACTTTCCCTCATAGTCTCGAATTGCTCCTTTGAGAAGCACTGCTGATATGCTTCCCAAACAAACTCCGACATCTAATTGGCTCTTCAGAAACCACAGGGATTGGCTGCTCCGAGTACATAAACTTCACTGGCATTGTTTGAGATTGGATCTAGTCTACTACTCTTTAGGTCTTTTGGTTACCTCGTCTAGTGAGGAGTAGCCTGTTTAACACAGTTTGGAGCACAGTTTTGAGACCAACAGTGAATGTAGCTCAATAGTGTCATTATTAGCACTTTGTAATTATCTCTTGAAGGAACAACAATTAGTAACTGTGATATATCATAGTTCCCGGATTTGGTTCCGCGGCAGAGAGCTTTAACCGCGGTAGCTGTGAGCAATTGACCCGTAGAATGGTGGCAGACAGTTATTGGGCGCTTAATTGTTAAGTAATTTAATTTGACTGTTCTCAACACGACAAAGGGCATCACGCATTTGTTCAACGGCAATTTTTGAATAACAAAGATACAATGAGTCTGTTGAGATCAATCAGTGTAATTCTCCCAGATGGTGAAGGGACGACCACGCTGGATCAGTTCTATGATGTTTCATTACAGGATGAGCCAGATTACATTTCTAAAGAGGCAAATCATGATACAGTATTGAAACTTACAAGTATCAATCCATCCACATGGAAGGCACTATTGAGGTTCCCAAGTGAACTTCCACAAGATCTTGAAACTCTGAGATTTACCAACGATGACTATCTTGAAAATCTAACCTTTTTGAATGTACTTTGATACCTATTTCCTTCGTTGGCTCGTTCGCCAGATCACTATTGGAACTAACATTACTAAAAGGCCTTTGTCTTTCATGTTGTCACTTGTATCCACTTGTTGAAAGGGTATAGCTCACTATCCAACCATGCGTGGCTCGACCGTTTAGACTTAGAACGAGAGGAGGCACAGAAGATTGTCTCTTATGTGATATCAAATTGCCCTTGGTTCTTTGCGTTGAAAAATAAGGAAGGTAAAGACGCGTTACTAGCTTCGTCTTTCCCAGTTGTTAATTTGCTAATTCAAAGAGCCACAGCGTTGATTGCCGCTCGAATCCGTGTCAGACTTGGTGCTTACAAAGTATCGAGAGCCGCTCTACTCACTTCTGATCATTTTACTAGCTATCAAACAGCCAGTTTCCTCAGAGGCACCACATATCCCTATGAAGAGGTATGGCGAGAGTATTATTTTCCTTGCAACAATAAGACGGTTGATATATGGGCTAATGAAATCAATCATAAAAAGGTACACAGTGGAACATTAGTGTGTTTGAACTTCACACCTGGCGTTTCTCCTTTAAGAGAAATACTTGTCAAAGAGCATTTGAATGAATTTATCAAACGTAATAAATCGTTGAAGGAACAATTTACAATGGCCAGTATCTTGCAAGATATTGGTACGCTACTGGAAAAGGAATCTTACGTTCAAGAGTACCTATCACCTAAGTTGAGCGAACAATTCAAGAATCAAATTTGTGAGACATACAGTGTCGAAAAGCCGCAACCTGTCTCTCTTTGGTTGAATGATAAGCATTTATTGAACCACATGATCAAGCTTTCAGTACTTAAATATCCAGGTCTTTATATTGAGGGAGCTGTTAGACAGCTAGTCCAGAGTCGTGATTTGGAAATCTTGAAAAAGTATGTCTCCGCAAAATCTCATTCACCAATTATTCAAGATGGATGTTAGGATACAACCTTACTTATTCAGGTACGCCTAGGTGTGCTGACGATGGCGACAAACAAGATGATATCATGTAAGTCATCTTGGTGCAAGTTTACACGCATCTCAACAATTAGCTAGCTTGACAGTAAATGAGTATTGTATCTAAAATTAAATAAGTAAACAGTAAACTACGACGGTGATACGCCATATATGATAACGCTAAAACGTTTCTGCAAAACTATTTACCGATCGTGTGTGATCCTATAAGCTTCTCAGAGAGCGCTGTAGCACTATATGAACCAGCAGGTACTGGGAAAGGAAAGACATGTATTTGGTCAATTACTGAAGAGATATCAGCTTTAGATACCACTGCAAGTAAATGAAAGAGATGTGACTGCTTGTACCTCTTTTGGTGGTGTAGTTGCATACTTCCACGTATTTAGGTATGTCTGATTTGAGCGCTACCTGCAATAGAAGGAACCATTTCGAGATCAACAGGCGTAATGGATAAGCTCACACGAAAAATCATACAGATGCTGTTCAATTATATGTCCGAGATCAGAAATCAGAGGATAATAATAAGTTTATATACTAGAAAATAGCCGCCCATGGTCAGAAGCTTTCACCGCGGAAACCTACACTATATGGTTTAAGCTATAAGCAACGACCAGATAAGACTTTGAGCAGTTAACTCTATTGAAATGGACATGGCGCTTAGAAATCCAGCTGAGGTACACATTGATCTATACGATATTACTAACAGGAGATACGTCTCTATCCAGGAGGTGTTTTCTAATGATGAAATCATGGACATTGTTGGCTTCCAAAGCGACTTTGATACTTCATTGAGTCTTGTTGACATCTCCCAAGGGCAGTTACTATCTTTACTCCATCTTCCACATTACAGAGATGAAAGTAGGGCAAAGTCAAATATGGCTACAAAACTCTTGTATCACGCAGTCACATATCTCATGGTAAATGATACCTATTGGTTCATTGCTTACGCATATCGGCTTTACTAACAAACTGAATGACTACAGAAGTTCGTCTATGAGGCGGTTACCATGATATACTTGATAAAGGGGTTCAACACTCTTGATAACTCTTCTATGACTGAATTATTGACACCAAGTGAGTTCATGCGATTACTGGATTTCATTATTGCAAGCAACAAAAGTTTCTTTCTGGTAGAACATGATATGGATGAGCGTGAGTTTGTTTTAGGATCCAGTTGGACTATCTGTATACTTTTGGTGGACAAGTATAGTCATATGATTATAAAGCGAATCTATTCCAAGCTACAATGTCTAAGTATTACCAAGAAGAGTCTTCCGAAGAACCCAACTTTCACACTACCAGCGCACAACAGAATACAAAGTGCCATAAAGGGTCTTCGAGCTCCCTTCGTTGGTCTTCAAACACAAACATACTACACAGCATTCTCCCTACCTCCCTTAGGAAGAACAAGAACTAAAAATCCCGTTCTCACTAATGAAAGATGTCGCAAAGGTACACTTATAACACTTGGTGAGAGACCAATATTAGAAAATATTGGAAAGATCATTGCTCGGAAGTCAGATCTTGGGATAGCCCATATAGAACCCTATTATCACCAAATTGACCAAGTTAACATATCATCCATGTTTTTCCACATTGGTCAGGAAATCTTGTCCATTGACTTTGATAAATTGAATGGGATTTTCCAAAGTATGAGCTGGGAATACCAAACCCGTATTGTTGAGTGTTATGGCTTTGATTTAGAGGGCCAACCGAAACGTGAAAGTGTCGCAACTCGATTTACAGATCCATCTACAATTAATAGGATTATTCTTGCAACTATTGAAAAGATACCACATATGTTTGTTGATGATGCAATATCCACGGTCCTCAGTGATATTAGGAGACGTTCCAAATGCAAAATCAAGACAACTAAAGGTCACGAGACTAGCTAATTAGATGCTACAATTGCCAAAGTAAGTACATAAAATCATGATATTTTGATCATTAGTGAGCTCAATTGGTTAAGCAGGTGGAAGACAATGGGAAACGCTTTATCTAGTATATTTGCTTTGTCTCTCTTCTTTAATCTTCCCTTTCAAAGCGGCAACTTCTTCCTGAGTAGCATTATGACTAATGTTTGTAACTTGGTTGAAAGGATTCTCTGGAGATTTTTCAAACTCTTTGAAGATCAAATTCTTCACTTGTTGTAATCTTAAACCAGGATTCTCTTTTCTAGCTTCAGGTAATCTGACTTCTTCATAAGCTGCCAATGCAGCTTTGAATCTTCTTTCTGGATGTCTGTCGATATCTTTATCCTGGACAGCACCGGACTTGTTGGTCAATGTCAAGGCTTCCAAGACACTGTCGATACCAGAGGCACTGATCTCAGAGGTGACTGGTTGATCGTTTAAGAAGTCATCAATCTTACCAGCTCTCTTAGCGGCGACTTTGGCAGCACCTCTGTTCTTACTGGATGGTTTAGATGGCATTGACTCTTCTTCTTCTTTCAACAAGGCTTCTCTCTCGGCCTTCTTTCTAGCGGCTTCGGCTTTCTTAGCAGCCTCGTCTTCCTTCTTCTTGTTGGCCTTCTTACCACCTTGAGCCCATTTCTCATCCTCTTCGGCTTCCAATCTAGCGTTCTCTTCTTGCTTCTTCTTGTTGGCTTGCTCGGCCTTTCTGGCGTTACCAGCAGCCTTCTTGGAGTTCTCACCAGCGTTCTTCTTAGCCATTGTTATCTATATTGACCTTGTGAATTGATATAATGTCAAGTATCAAGTATTCAGATCCATAGATTAAAATGTCCATTTTTTGACACACCCGAAAAATAGGCTCGCGAATTGATTCTGCAAAATATTTTTATTGTGGGCACCCTGATGACGTAAGCAAACGCTAAACTTTTCTTGTTGTGCGTCAGAGGAAAATCGGGATTTTTGGTGTAGAAACAGTGGAAATTTCAGTGTTGATAGTGAGCAAAAGAGACCCATTTGGAGGTATTATAGGGTAATATAGACCTAGAGGGAATTGTTAAAGGTGTCAAATTGAATTAGTCACTCCAAGTTCCATTCTCATCACTGTTTTTTTCAACAATTTATTCCAAGATATACACACAATAGATAATAAGGAAGGGTTTCCCAGAAGAACAGTGTCGTCATAGATTTCGGAATCTTCACTGGCATTGGCACATCTACAACTCCATAAGCAACGCTACGCAAGTACTCTCTGGTCAGAACACATTTCCAATTGGCCTTATTAGTCATTTTACAGTGGGCAGCTTGTGTTTTTTTAACCCGTCAAGCAGCAATACCGCACCAATTCATCAATCATCATCCAATATGAACAAACAACAGACCTTGAGATACACGTCTCCCAGCAAGAGCAGCTACAGAGCCGGTTCACCACAGATACCACTGATCAGCACCTCGAAGGACGTGATGATGAGAAGAGTGTGGATAAGGCGAACAGACGGTAGCCCAACGTCTCTTTACTGCAGGGAAACCGACGTTGTTGACGATCTCAAAGTGATGATTATGCAAAAATTCCCACATACTTTGGCAAAACTTTGCGATCCAGCTGACTTGCTTATCAAACTGGATCCTTCAGCTGTAACCTCACCAAATGCAAACAGCTTCCTCTCTCCAACGAATCCACAGTTTTTCCCTCCAAGAAGCGCAGGCGGATCAAATCAGTCTCCAATATCACCTATCCCGGTTCCAGCAACTAGACATTCATCATTAATCCCTCCAAAAGCACATTCACTAAACAGTGATTTTTCGAACCTGTCCGTCAGAAGCCTAGGTTCTCCAACAAATTCATCAGCATACTTGGATCCTGATAGATCCATTTGGGGACTGATTGAGCAATACTATCCAAACGGAATGAGTATTGATGATGCCTTTATCGTGGAAATACCTGCAAGCCTTCGCAAAGACAATGGCTTCAAGAAGAATTATCAACATGGAACTATCACCGAGGAAAAAGAGGATGAGGACCTAGCAATGTTGAATACAGTAAACGGTAGAAGGATGAACTCGCTGCCTGGAGTATCACCTATTGAGATGGGGTCCGGTAACAACCCTTTCCATAGAAGATCGTTATCAAATCCAGCTGATAGTAACGATGCGATCTTGTTATTACCAAAGCTTCCACAAATTATAGAGTCACATAGAATGGCAAACAACGATTCTGTCAGTTCCAAACCGGATTCAAGAACAGTGTCACCTTCGTCAGCCCTAGACCAACCATCTCCAGCGACACCTATGCTCCCATTGCCATCCACCAGTTTACCTCAACCTCAGCAACCACCAACTATACAAATTAGTCAACATACAGCAAGCAAACCTGCGACGACAACTACATTACCTAGACCTGAGTCCACTGGCTCACTGAAGAAAAATGGTGATAATAGCACAATGGCCAAAGTGTTACCTAGTGTTAACGTGCTAATCGTTGAGGATAACTTGATTAACTTGAGAATCTTGTCCGCACACTTGAGAAGGCACAAGATCCACTACGATATCGCCAAGAATGGGCAAGAGGCTATTGATAAATGGAGAACTGGTGGGTTCCACTTGGTATTGATGGATATCCAACTTCCTGTCCTTTCCGGTTTAGGAGCCTCTAGAGAGATTCGTCGTTTGGAGAAATTGAATAGAATCGGTGTCTTTGCCAACTCTGATTTACAAAACTTGGAACCTAAGCCAGAGGACCAACTAGACGTGAATGTCTTTAGATCACCTGTGATCATTGTCGCTTTAACTGCCAGTGCAATGAAACAGGATAAAGAACAAGCATTGGCCGCTGGTTGTAATGATTATTTGACGAAACCAGTGAATTTGGATTGGCTACTAAACAAGATCACGGAATGGGGGTGTATGCAGGCGTTGATTGATTTCGATGGATGGAAATCTGGTGAAAGAATTACAAATATCTCTGCTGCTATACCGAAGCTGACTAGGAAAAGATCGGGCAGTAGGAGAGTGCATTCGACGACGGAGGTGCCTAGTAGTAGCTAGACCCAATAAATCATAGCTGATGATCTAATTAATGACCTTGATACATAGATTTCTCTTGTAGCAATTCAAAAGTAAGATCAAAGATTTGTATAGTATCAGGCTGTGGTTATGTGCACTGGCTGGGCATCTCATAGTAATTATGGAGCTGATGATAGCTTATTTGACATATAACTATATATGTCCAGGATGGTTTATGGGAAGTCTTCTCTTGCTATTTTAAGATGGATGACTCGAAGCGTAAATTGGACTTAAATGACAGTGGTACTAAGACAACCAAGAAACCGAGAACGAAGAAAGCTGATACCAAAGTGGATAAGTCACATTGGCCACCATGGGCTAAAGAGCTAGAGCAGATCCATTTCAGATTAAACTCATATTTCACATTCTTGTCATCTAGAAAGCACATTATAACTAAATACGAGACATTAAAACAACCTGTGGAGAAGACTATCAAAAGGGAACTTACTCATGAGGATATAGCAAAACTTGTTGTGTTGCTACCGAACGATATAATATTCAAGTATGTTGATGAAAACCAAGTATTGATTGACAGAAAGGAGTTTGAGTACTCAAAGGGGTTCATTCAACATGATCTTGATATGTTTAAACTAAAAGATATTGAAAACAGTGAACAGATCTTACTCTTGGAGTTCATTGATGGTGATCTTACGAAATCCAAGACGAAATCATCATACTATTCGGAGATGAAAGTACCCACATACACACCAGAGTCCATGAAGAAAATGATAGCCAAAAGAGATAACAAGTTTGCTGTTGCATTGAATGGATTCTTACAGAAATGTTCTCTGGAGGGTGAACAAGATCCAGAGGCTAAGCTCACAGAAATGGCACAGGCAAAATTACCACATACTAAAGTGTTTGTTGACCCTGTGGAACAAATGATTGCTGATAGGAAAGATGATGCCCAAGTCTCTGACGAACGTCCAACTATTCCGAAACTGATCGAGAATATCAAAACCACGCGGTATAGAGATCAGATTGCAGGGTCGTATGTCCTGCCTGAACGAGAGGCTATTTATGAGGATCTAGATTTTGAACTATCAGAGAACTTGAGATCCGCACTGGATATCCCAGGCTTCTACTCTCATCAGGCAGAAGCTTTGAACGCAATCAATAAGGGAGAAAATGTTATCATTTCTACATCAACCTCCTCAGGGAAATCATTAATTTATCAAATCCCAGTGTTACACACTTTAGAGCAAGTCAATCAATCAACAGCAATGTATATCTTCCCCACCAAGGCATTGGCACAGGATCAGAAAAGATCATTCCAACAATTGATGAACAAGATGAGACTGGATGCGCTGGTGGATACTTATGATGGGGATACCGAGGCTTCGGATAGACAACATATCAAGCATAATGCCAGAGTCATCTTTACAAATCCAGATATGGTCCACACTAGTATCCTACCAAATCATCAATCATGGAAACATTTCTTGTTACACCTACGATATGTCGTTATCGATGAATTACATATTTATAAAGGTCTATTCGGATCACACGTTGCACTAGTCATGAGGCGACTACGGAGAATGTGTTCCTTCTTGGGGAACAACGAAGTCCAATTCATCTCATGTTCAGCGACATTGATGGATCCCGTGGGGCATATGAATGCTATTTTCGGTGTGGCTAGAGAAGAAATCACACATATACATAAGGATGGTTCTCCAGCGGGGCAGAAACATTTGGTTGTGTGGAACCCGCCATATATTAATCCAAACGATTTATCAAGTGGGAGAGAGAATTTCATACAGGAGTCTGCAAGTATCTTGGTACAACTTGTGTTGAATAATGTGCGGACAATTGCATTTTGTTATGTTCGTCGTGTGTGTGAACTGTTGATGAAAGAAGTGCGTAATAAGTTTATGGAGATCAATAAACCAGAGTTGGTGTCTCAGGTTATGAGTTATCGTGGTGGGTATTCTGCTACGGATAGACGTCAAATTGAACAAGAAATGTTTCATGGGAATCTATCTGCTATTATCTCAACTAATGCCTTGGAATTGGGTATTGATATTGGTGGGCTAGATGCGGTGTTGATGTGTGGGTTCCCGTTATCATTATCGAATTTCCATCAACAAAGTGGTAGAGCAGGGAGACGTAATAAGGATTCATTAACACTGGTTGTGGGGAGTGATGCTCCAGTGGATCAGCATTATATGAAACATCCAGAGACACTACTTGAGTGGAATTTCCAAGAGCTGATTTTGGATTTTGAAAATGTGTTGGTGCTGGAGGGCCATTTACAATGTGCATCATTTGAATTGCCTATAACTGAAGAGGATAGAGAATACTTCCCCAATATGGAGAGAGCGCTCAATAAATTGGAGAGAGATAGTGATGGGTATCATTGTGCCACCAGGTATCTTCCATGGCCCTCGAAACATGTCTCGATTAGAGGTATTGAAGAAGATCAATATGCTGTTGTGGATATTACGAACAACAGAAATGTCGTTATTGAAGAGATTGAAGCATCTCGTACTAGTTTCACATTGTATGAAGGTGGTATCTTCATTCATCAAGGGTATCCATATTTGGTGCGAGAGTTCAATGCAGAGGACCACTATGCTAAAGTGGAAAGAGTGGATGTGGATTGGACTACGAGTCAACGTGACTTCACAGATGTGGACCCTCAAGAAATTGAGTTGGTACGTTCTATTGATGGGAGTGATGTTCCGGTTTATTTTGGTAAGATTCTCACTACCATTGTGGTATTTGGGTTCTTCAAAGTTGATAAGAACAAAAAGATCTTGGACGCTGTTGAAGTTCACAATCCACCTGTCTTAATACACTCAAAGGGGTTTTGGATTGATATACCCTCTACAGCTTTAGATCTAATCACTTATAAAGGACTGAGTGCCGCTGGTGGAATCCATGCTGCTCAACATGCGATCATGGGTCTTCTTCCATTGATTATTGTGAGTGGTGTGGATGAGATACATACTGAGTGTAAAGCACCAGAGAAGGAGTTTGCTGGACGACAATCAACACGTAAGAGACCTGCAAGATTGATTTTCCATGACTCTAAAGGTGGGAAATACGGGAGTGGGTTGTCAATCAAGGCTTTTGATCATGCACATACATTGTTACAAGATGCATTGACCAGAGTGCTTGAGTGTCCTTGTGATTGGGGGTGTCCTGACTGTGTGGCTGCTGCCTTCTGTAAAGAAAACAGTTTGGTGTTATCGAAACCTGCTGCTCTCATCATTCTCTACGTTATACTCGGGAAAGAGTTCAATCTTGATGATATACCAGATGGTCCTGAGCCGAATATGCCAGAGATTGCAGTGGAAACCATCGTATCGGCTGGTGCTCCTGTTAAATTCTCTCCTGATATTCAGATAATTGATGTTACAAAAGCCAAGGAGCCATTGGTGAAACCAGAGGCAGTCGAGCCCGCTATTCCTCCTATCGTGTACAAAGATGGGAAGGAGATCGAGCAGGAAGGTGTTGAAAGGGTGGGAGCAGAAACAGAAGCCACAAAGGTAAAAGATGAGGTAAAGCCCAAAGAGGAGCTCTCTGATGACGAAGGTTTGGACGATGCGCTTTTGACGACTTTATAGATTACTTTGTTAATAATCAAAGACTTTTTTATTCACACAACAGCTGCGCAGAAATTTCAACCAAAGGTAAAGTAGGGGCTGTTCAAATAATTAACCAACGTCTATTAAATTTTTGTACATATATACTCAACTAAATGCACCACGTATTGATAATTTCCTACTCAGTAGTCCAGATGGTTTCCTAGCAAGACTCATACGACGACCCAAAGCACTTGGTTTCTTAACCTGGTTGACGTTCACCGCTGGAACATCAAAATCATCAATATGTTTCTCAGTGGTGCCTGATAATGCAGCATCAGAGCTTGATCTGCTTCTTGCTGAAGAGTTGAGTCTCGTTCTGGATGATGTTCTTGATGGTTCACTAGATCTGGCAGGACTATCTGGTAGGAATTTCCTCTTGGAGAGTCTAAAGACTTGACCCACAGGTTTCAAATATATCGAGGCTAGTGTTCCAATGTTTAGTTCTAGTTCTTCAAGGACTAATGGATCAAGTTTTTCATTCTCACTGGAGATTAGAGGTACTTCATTATCAACAACTTCTTTTGCGGTACCTGGATATTTGTCTTGGTTAGACAATAATCTCCAATAGAAGAACCCTCTATCCCTGACATCAGGATTGTTCACTTCCTCTGTAGCCCATTTCAGCAACTGTATCACTTGTTTCTCTGCTACAGCAGGTTTCCTCAAAAATAACTTCACTGATGCAGTCAATGATGCCAGTTGAACTTCGAGGGGATCTTCTCTAAATGTGAAAGTCAAGTCAGCCAACGTTCTTTCAGCAGATGGTAATTTATCACAGTGTTGACCCACGATCCAGATCAAAGCAGCCCGGGCCTCTGGTTCTTCAATATGATCAATTTGGTTCAAAATCTCAGGGATAACATAGTCGTAACCCTCATAACGTCTCAAGATATTTTTGAAAATGATTACAGCTTCTTGTACCACATAGTCAATACCATTCGATAATAGACTCAATAGCACTTTGATACAAGGCTTAGCCGCGACATCCAACTTGATTGCAAGATTACCAATGGCTCTAACAGCTTTTCTTGACATTTGAACATCCACCTCTGTACCGTATTCCTCCAATTCCCTGAGGACAGTATCCAAATTACTTTCATTAGCCAATAAGTAAATGATTTCCAATTTAGTGTCCTTCACATAGATAGGGTCATTATATTCACAAAAGAACACTGTGACATCAAACGGGATCAGATCAGGTTTACTCAATACTAGCAAGATAACGTTTCTCAAGATTAAGAACTGGATCTCAGGTGGTTTGGAGAGCAAAGATGTCAATGAAGTTGCCAATTTCTTAGGGATGTGATCTTCAATGAAATCGACAAAGTTTAGCAGATAGAGTAGCAGCTTGAACGCATTCAGCACAACCGCAGAGTTCGCATGTTGTAGTTGTGCAATCGATTTATCTATCAGCAAGAACGCGTCTTCATGTGTAGCTGGGACATAGTTCAAAATGGAGTTCAATATCGTTGCTTGATCCCATTCGTTACATCTAGGAAGCATGTCGAGTAAGTTGACCGCATGTGATCTATTGATTGTCAATTTCAAGTCTGGTGTCTTTTCAGTGATATCATTTAGTGCCGTTAGCGCTGATACTGCGACTGTTGGGTTCTCATCGCTTAGTGTATGGTTTAGCTTCTCAATGAAGTGCTCCTTATCAATTAGGTTTGGATCCTTTTCATTTAGTCTAGCGATTGCATAGGCTGCTGTCTTCCGCAAATAAGGGTCTTGATGATCCAGGAAGAAGGATAATGGTTTCACGGCTTCCCTTATGAACTCCTTTATAGGTATAGCTACCAAATTTCTTAGTGCTAATGCTATTAGCACTGGAGAGTTTGATTTTAAGTCTGCCAATATAAATGGTAATGCCTCCAATGCTAGATCTGGTTTGTTTAATGCAAACGCATTCAAGTAGTGGTAACACATTCTTTTCAACTCAAGATCATCTATAGGGAATAATTTCATGACTTCTAGGAAAACATGCACCATTTCACCATTACCTATCGTTATGTTTGCAATGACTTTCCGCATTATTTGCTTCTTCTTTGCGACATTCCTCTTCTTGTCTGGTTGTTGGAACTCTTGTAATAGCTCACTGGCTCTTACTTTTGTGAATAGCTTATGTTCACTCATTCTCTGGGACACCTATGTTTTTGACCGTGTAATTTCGATTTGATCCCCTTTATTTTGAAGTGACTTTGACAGCTAAATTTGGATCCCAATATCCTATTCCGATCCAATAGCAATTTCGTCTCAAATGGCTCAAGGATCACCAATAAAATCACGATCCACCACTAAAATTATCTTAAAATTCACGTCAATTGTTTACCATTTCGTATGCTTTTGACTTTCGGTGTTCCCGCAAGTTCCTTAATTCCGAGGACGGTCACATGATTTGCGTGGTCGGAACTTACTACTTCCGGCTACCGTTTAGAGCCCTGTGGCGCCAATATCCGAAGTATACGAAAAAAAGTCTGGAGATTTCTTTGTTAAAAAGCTGTCACAATTTGTGGTTTACTACACCTTTGTTGTACTAACAGGTGCTAATTTGAAGGCGAAAGAGAAGGTTTGAAACTACAAAAAATATCAAAAATATCAATCATGAAGTTGTTTGGTGTCACACTTGCTGCTTTGGTGTCAGTTGCTGTTGCGAAAAGGGTTTTCGATTCCGATATAAAGATTGATGGCGAGGGAGTTGTTCAACTGACCAAGAGAACTCTGCAAAACCCAGATCAAGTCCCACTGTTCAGCGTCCCAAAGATGAATCCGAACCAAATATACGTTCCAGAAGGTGAAGAGCCTCAAACTGGACCAACTTTACTCACATCCTCTCTTTCCATAATGAAGGATGTCTCTGTCTTTGCGTCATATGTTAGGGATAATGTGGAAATCTCCACGAGATTCAATAATAGAAACGACCAATCTATTGTATTTGCACCAACTGACTCTGGTATTGACTCATTATCTTTGAAACCATGGCAGTTCCCAACAGAGATTGATGAAACTGTCAAGACTGAAGAAGAAATTGATCAATTGACACAACAAAATGTCAATGATTTCATCTTGTCCCATATTATTGACGGTACTGTGCCATTCAGCTCTTTAGCAGATGCTAAGAAAGGTGTTCAGTTCATCACTAAGAATGGTAAGAATGTCAAGCTGGTCAATGATGAAGGTGATTACTACGTTACTGCGGTTGTTGATGGGAAAGACCAAGAATGGATCAAAGTTGACAGAGTTACCAATGCTGATAATGGTGCAATCTTAGTTATCAGCACACCATTGAGTAAGCCAAGCAACTAGCTTGATCTCACTTTCACTTTATTTTATTAGTTTTATGATTCGGTTATGGCGGTATAGGAGGGATTTTTATTTAGTTTCGGTTTATGCTTCTATAGTGGGCACAATATATTCAATACATGGTTATGGAAACGGGATATTTACTGTAGTATTTGTCCTCATTCATGGTGTATACCACTTTCAATTTCATCTTCTTTTCTTTCATCAGCCTCATCCAAGATTTTTTGCCAGTCTGCTCTCAAGACATACCATGATTCACTGACACCGATCAAAAACAACCCAAGACCGATACCAGTCCATAACCCAAACAAGTTGTAGCCGTAATAACTACCCAACACCCAGGCTAATGGGATGGCAATGACATAATAGACAAACAAGTTGATATAACTACCAATTCTTTGCATACCTTGTCCTCTCAAGCAACTACCTGCAACAGCATTTAGCGAGTCAAAAATCTGGACGACTGCAATCAAGGGGAAGATATCGACCATCATTTGGACAACAGTTTCATCCTTGGAGAACATCTGGGCCAAAGGTCTGCGTAATACTATCAAGAGGAAACATACGACAACACCAGTGACTAAAGCGGCACTGATACCAATATCAGCTGCCAATTTAGCACAATCGATCCGTCTAGCACCAATAAAATTGGCGATTCTCGTTGAAGAGGCGATCCCAACAGAAAATGAAATCATATAAACAAGTGAAGCGATTGTAGAGACACCAGATTGAGCAGCAAGGTAGTCCGTACCGAAATATGAGGCAAATAATGTCATGATTTCATACGAAAGACTTTCAACTTCAAGCATGATAACACCAGGGATCGCTAAATGGATCAAATCTTTCCAATGGTGTAAACTTTTGCGAGAAAATCCACCCCAGCATTTATCACCATCTATTAGGACAATGTATGCAACCAACATTAAGAACATCAACCAGAAATTTATCGAAATGGCAATTGGCGCACCGATGAACCCCAATCCGATGTATTTGTTCCATACCAACAAGTAACTCATCAGCACATTCAACGGAGCACAGATCAACAAGACATACGTCCCTGCTTCAAAGATCCCCTGAGCTTGTAAATATCTTTTCAAGTTTTCAAATAAGATGTAAGCAGGAGCACCAGGCAACATGACTCTTAAAAACAATGAAGCCAATCTAACCAATTCAGGCTCAGGAACAACAAATTGCAAGAAAAACCCAGCAAACCACCACACAACGGCAATAGGCGCAAACAGTGCCATGGACAACAATGCACATCTTTGAAAATGGATCCCTACACCCAGGTGATCACCAGCACCATAAGCCTGGGGACACAATGTATCCAACGCAGTAGCCAACCCTTCAAACATGGCAAAGATGATATTTGAACTCATCGTGGCTAGTGAGACTGCTGCTAATTCATTTTTCCCCAAATGACCCACAACGAGGACACTAACCACTGAAAAGATCTGTTCCAAGAGGAAAGTGATGATTAGAGGGATGGCGTATTGTAATAATTTCTTGATTTCTGATTTGGTTGTCACTTTCTCATGTCCGAAATCTTCAGTCTCTTGTTGAGAAACAGTAACGGCAGATCCTATAGTGGCAATGGATGACCTTCTAACATGGCCATGGACTTGGTGTTGTTGTTGATTCCGCCTTATTCTTAACATGAGTTGATTATAAGCATCTGATTCATCCTCGTAACCATGATAATTTTGCGTATCCACACCATCTTCTTCATCAGATTGCTCTTCGGAGTCCTCTGACTGGTTCACACTGGAATAATGTCTATGATGTTCTTGTAATAGCCAGTCTAGTTCAGGGTCTTCCCTTTCTGAAATTTGTGAAGGTAATGAAACCGTTCTACTCAATTCACCACCAAACGCATCACCGTCCTCGTCTTCTTCATCAATGCTGTTCAGCCTATCTCTATCACGACCCAGACCTTCATAATCTGTACCCAGAGAGAGGAAACTTCTTTGGCCTGGAGATGAACCGTATTGGAATAATGGGGATTTTGTACTTGGTGGAACGAATGTCAATAGCGATAGTTTCCTGTGAGCATTAGCGATACCGAACCCGTTCGTTCGCAGTTTTGGTTGCAGTTCTTGCAAAGTTTGACTGATCAGGTTAGCAACAGCCATAATAATTTTCTTTCTTCCTTAGCTAGCAATTGGTTTTGAGTTGGATTCTCTGTAAAATGGAGTCTAGAGCATCAAAATTTGTATGGATAAAGACCATTTTGTTTCCCGCGATTTTCATAATCAGAAGATCATCGCTACAAACTGGCGATATTGAGGTACTTTTGGAGACTTTTTATAGTGATATGTGAGGCCTAGTCTAGGCAGTAAGGTCATTAAACTGGGACTAGATGAGCAGCTCTTGTCATACTATAGCAAATCTGGCCTACTGTGTCTACAAATTATCTCAGAAAAAGTAAAATCTCTATTCAATATCATCACAGGTTGCAATCTTATGGAAATACTCCACATGATGTCGTATATGGAACATCCTATCAGGATCAAAAGAGAAGAAGTCACTAATGCTGTACTCAAGTGGGTGCTCGATTCTGAAGGCTTTACCCACATATTGCAATGAACTCTTTGGGTGTGGTAACTCATCTTTGGTAATGATAAATTCTAGTCCACATTGTATGAATTTACTTCTTCCAGGTGGGAACATTGGGATATAATCCCCTTGGTGGAACACTCTAACACACCCAGTTGTCAACTCGCTGTCTTCGTCAATGGCTCTCTCTACTTCATCTGTGGAGAAAAGCGAATCCATATACTCCGAGAGAGCTTCATTTGAGACTTTTGGATTGCCATATGCAATCACCAATGGATCATGACCTAATAGGGCAAACTCAATACCAAACAACATTGCCAAAGATCCACCTAATGAGTGGCCCGTGACGACAACTCTATAATCTGGGAACAGCTCAACCAATGTCTCCAATGTTGGGAAAATGTCATTAGAGATCTCCTCCAGTCGTTTGTAAAACCCATTATGCACTTTACAACCTTCACAATCTTTAAATTTCTCTCTGGCCTTTTCGTTGATAGGGACATAGTCAAGAGTCCTTGTATTCAAATCTGTCAAGTAGTCTCTGAAGTTTATACTTCCTCTCAATGCTAGTATAATTGTACCATTCCCTGTGTGGTCAACGGCAAAGAATCCTTCAGATGTTGAAATACCTTCTTCATTATCACTCAGAGTGTGGATATGCTGTGGACCGCACTTGTTCTTCTTCAACAATCTGGCAATACATAGGTCAGATGGCTCTAATGCACCAGTTGAATAGTCTTCTGTGGTGAAACCCTCCTGTGAGAACCCCAATGCTTTCGGTCTTAGCACTATGGGATCTGATAAGTCACCTTCACCTCTGAGTAAGTCTATGCAGTAACTGATCTTGGAGATATACGCATATTTTACCAATGTATCGTAAACACTGTTCCCATAAGCATTGACAGCTATAGTGAGGAACAACACACCGCAACAACGAGACAACAACATCGCAGCACCACGCAACCAAAATTGATCTCACTATAAATCTCAGCCATTGTCTTCTTCTGCTCCTCACTCACTATCTTTTCCTCCCATTGAATCCTCATTGAACAATTCTGGAGCCAATGACACAAAGATGCAATTTATGTGTCAAATTCTGTTTCCTAAAAGGGAAATTTCCGGGGTCGTATAGCTCACGTGCTTCTGACTCTCCAGATCCGAGGCACATACTTAAGCAGATAATTATTTAATTAATGGCTTATTAAAAGGGGAAACCAATTGGCAAGCTGGAGTTGAAGTTGACTAGGCAAAGGCTTTGGTGCTGAAAGAGATTTAGATAAGGCCAAATTGAGGTTACCAGTGGGCTCACGACTGATCGAAAGGATGACCACAAGACTAGCATCGCATGCTGGTAGTTGGTACTCGTCAAATCCCGTTAGACTTAACAAACAGATTGATGAATTCTTGAAACAGGCTCCACATCATTCGATCGCTGGTGCAAGGATCCTAATTGGACCTCATGCTGGGTATACATATGCTGGATCCACATTGGCAGAGACCTATTCAGCATGGGATACGTCTAGTGTGAAGAGAGTATTCATCCTGGGTCCTTCGCATCATGTCTATTTCAAGAATGTGGCTTATCTCAGTGGAGTTGACGAGTATGAGACACCATTGGGGAACTTGCCTGTTGATAAAGAAGTTGTGGATCAGTTGTTGAAGCATGATATTTGTAAGAAGATGAGCTTGGATGTGGATGAAGACGAGCATAGCTTCGAGATGCATGCACCCTATATCTACAAACTTACTGATAAGCGTCCACAAGGTGTTCCATCGATTATCCCTATAATGATTTCTCATGGTGATGATTCATTCAATCATAGATTGGCTAAGGCTTTGGCTCCATATATCTTGGATGAATCAAATACATTTGTCGTGAGTAGCGATTTTTGCCATTGGGGTAGTAGATTCGACTACACTGCATATACACCAACAGGCTCCATGGATGATCTGGTCCAGCTCTCATATCGAAGTGCAGTCACCGGATTGAAGATTCACAAGTCCATTGAAGCACTGGACAAGAGGGCTACGGAGGTTGCCTCAACTGGTTCTTCAAAAGAGTGGAAGAAATACATTAAGGAAACCGGTAATACCATCTGTGGACAGAAGCCTATTGCTATTCTGCTAGAGACCATTGAACTGGTTAGCTCAAAGAGTCAAGATGAAAAGTTTGGGAAATTCCAGTGGATCGGTTATAGCCAGAGTAGTGTTGTCTCGTCGGTCAAAGACAGCAGCGTCAGCTACGCCAGTGGATACGCAATTGCTTGAATATATACAAAAGCAGACAAATATAGTATACCATATAAATATACATTCTTATACCTTCGACTTTACAGCTGGCTTGTTTTCTTATCAGGGTACGTACGTACGGTACTCTATTTAACCTTAGTAAACAAATTCTCAACAACAGTATATTGTGTTTTCATGAGCCTTTAAATACATTATGAACCCCTTAAAATTGGGTATAGACTTATAATCAGGCCGTAAGGCGGCTACGTATCACCACATCAAAGTCCCGACTTACCACGAGAGAAAGTACGTGCTGCCGATGTCTATGGTAAACAAAAGATTAAAGATGACTACTTTTTAGCACTTCAAGTAGAACCGAAACCGCCACTTTAAACAGGAACCAAAGACCATAGCAAGAGACTCCCATTTCAGCAATGTCCATTTGGCCAAATCTCACCACGCTTTGTGTCTCAGCAGCTAGGTGAAAGACGAGCAACCAAAACACAAAAATAATATACAAGATTTGTCATGATCTTGCCACAAACAGAATCAGTTCGGTTACGGGTATATAAACCAACTGGACTCTCCAACTTCACCTTTGAACTGAAGGATTATTCATCTTTCACCAGGACTATACAACTCCAATTGAAGGATTACTCATCACCATTAAAGGATCAATATGGAATCAAATGTATTGTCACGGGCCCAGAAGTTGGAACTTTGGCATCGAGTCCAGGAACACTATGTTTGGGGAAATCCTGGCCCCAGAGTTCGAAGAGAATCAATGAATGAGGCACGCGTACAAGCGCAACTCGATCTCTCAACTACTACTATCAGATACCGGTTGCGTCATGGGCCGTTTAGGGGCTTTTTCCAGTCGTTTTCTCGTGCCCAAAACGACGCTGCTGACAGAATTATAAGAGAGCTGGTGGAATGGAGTGCTGTGTACGGTAGAAGACCCAGAGCTGACTTGTGATCATCATATCAATTTTATGCCACTACAATAAATGACACATCCATGTTTAATTCAAATGTAGTTTCTAGCTAGTGATCGGAAATTGTGATCAAGTTCCCTCCAAATAATTCAAGACTCAAAGATATCAATCTCTTGATCATGATATGAAATTTTCCAAAGAGGAAATTTAATGATGATCTGTGTTCCATACGGTTACATATATTGGGTATTTAGTAGGAACTGTTAAGCTATCTTTTAGAACTTGGCGCCTTGTAGTAATAATTTTTTAAGTATACTACACATGGCTTCTTAGAGGATCTTCTTCCAAAATTTGAGTGGATTCACCCTCGATTGCTGTATATGAAGCCAAACCACATCTAGGCAAGCTCACTGGACAATGCAACTGGCTTGTTGATCAACGTTATCAGTGATTTCAGTGCATATTTATCCGCAGGCATTCTAAATATTCTTGTGAAAACTTCCTCCTCAATGCCCGTGATCATCAAAGAACAATTGATATCCTTGCAGTTGGTATTGATCCCACTCATTGACGTGATACAGTTCAGTAAAACATGTTCAATGGCTTCTCCAGTTACAAACTCTCTTCCTTTAATCTCTATCCACACCGGATGATTAATACTTGTCTCACTCACGTAATGACCAACAAGGTGAGGATCCAGTTCATTTTCGAAGAAATTACGACCTAATCTTCGATCCATTTCTCGTATCCAATTGATCACTGGGTTTTGCTGAGCTAGCTGCCTGTTTTCCGTTATCTTGCTCATCTCTTCACGTTGATTGTCAATGACGGCCGCATCTAATAGCATTGACACTATGGACAACTCTTTGAAATAGATATTCTTTGGGAATTTCCATTTGATAATCTCCTCCACTCGAGGCCACAAATCAGTACTGTCCAAATATAGCTCTCCAAAGTCCCAAATGTAATAATTAGCGCTCCATCTTTCCCTTGTGGTGAAAAAATCGTTCAAGCCGTTTATCAATATATGATTTGGCTCTTCACATTTCGAGACGTAACACCCACTTTGATTGTCGGCCTGAGTGATTGCTTTTTGAATGGGCCCTTCGTGTTGAAGTAAGCTATTGTGACCAGTCAAGATGGCAATATCAACGGTTAGGTTCTCGATGAACTGCCTCATCAGTGAGTGTGGGTTGTTAACAACGTACTCAAGAATATGAATAACCTGTTTCTGATCTGATATTACACAAGGCTTCCTTCCAGTTTCCTCATATTTTTTTAATGTTGAGACGCTCAAGACCTCATATTCATGTCCCTGACTCTGTATATGACGATTGTAGATAGAATAGCCTATACCAGGTTCCGTCGGTAAGGCATTATCGGGACCGTAATTAAGATATCGTTCATCACTTTTCTTCATCTTCTCAGTAGACGAGACCACAAGTAGTAAGTTGAGGTCCTTATACAGTTTTGGAGCATGGTAATGACAAAGTTTCTTGTTGACTTGCATCATGGTGCTAAGCTTGATATCTGCAAAATCAAATATCTTGTATACCAACTCGTCTGGTAGAGTGACCCTGTCTGATACCATCTCTGGTTTCGTGATGGAGAATGAAGCCTGTACACCTGATTGCTTGAGTAATGCTCCAACGTCCAACATGGCTTGTGACAATAACGATAATGTCCGCTTCTTTAATGGATACCAGAGCAACCTCTTGAAAGCCCATTTCTGGCATACCAAATACTCAATGATTCGTTGCAACCAAGGTACAAACGGTCTATTACCCCAAATTTCCGAGATGCGCTGATAATAGTAGCCTTGAAAGCGACTAGTAAGATGATAATTCGTAACGCTCCCGAATATAGAGCTCTGGTAAAATGGAAAATCAATCAATGTTGCTTCTATGGCTTGCAACAAGCTCTGAGCTATTAAATGTAGCATTTTGATGTGACTGTAGTTTGTTTAATCCTGTTTCTGTAGTCCAAGTTAGCTCAACTGGGTCTCTCTCCTGTAAGATAGACTGGAGGACTGCCATGAGTTTATGGCATAATTTCAGAAGTGAGAGAAATATGCCCGGACTTATTTCCCAAAAGAGAATCAATCCCGGTGTTTCTATTACGTAATCAGAAAGTTGGTGATGGTAAACAAAATGTACTTTTTAGCACTATAAAGAGAACCAAAAACGCCACTTCAAACGGGAATCACAAGAATGACAAGAGACTCTCATTTCAGCTATGTCCATTTGGCCAAATCCCACCATGCTTTGTACCTCAGCAGCTGGGTGAAAGACGAGCTACCGAACGAAGAGATAGACGTTCCAGGACAACAATTTGAAGACGAAGATGAAATCTCACTAGTGAACCAGAACATGTTTGGCTTCTTGAAATCACAGAAGAAGGCGAAGGAATACGCGTGGAAGCATCTCGATGTGCAGAAATTTCTTGACGAGGACCAAAGCGCTGTGTTGAATCAGGCTGATAACACGGTGCTCAAGACATTGGATGATCATTACGAGTTTGACAATGTGGATCAGCAACAGGAGTCGCCATCAACATCTACAGAATCATTGTCCCATCAGCAGCAAAAGGGTAACCAATCTCCAAAGCTGCCCAGTTTCGAGTTCACTACGCCTGGTGTTTCCAATATCAATAGAAGCGCTCAGAGAAACCAGGCTTTCCAAACACCAGCCGCCAGAATCATGAGGTGAAATATAAACTACAGCCATACCTATTAATACTAAACGTCAAATTCGTTAATAACTATGTTCACTATATAATACAATAACTTTTCTTCGCAAAATGTCAACAAACCATCTGTTGCACACTCAAGAATAAATAAAAAGGGAAAAAACCAGGCTTTTATGCCACACACAAATCCTCAAACAATGTTGCTCTAGGTTTGAGATCCTCTTCGCTGATTGAAGTTTCTCTAACAACTTGGAAAGCACCAGTACCAATGGCCATGGTTTGACCTAAAATGATACATTCAGAAACACCTTCCACAGCATCAGTCTTCATATAGAACGAAGCATCGAATAAATGATCAGTGGTTTTCTCGAAAGAGGCCAATTGTAACACAGAATCTCTCATCTTACTCAAACCGAATCTTGTAATACCTAAGACTTCACCCTTATACGACATCACATCACCCAATAGTTGAATATGACGAGGATCGACACTCATACCGTGATTAGACATGGTATAATCAATTTCATTTATGATACTGGCTCTGGCAGCTTCAATACCCAACACTTGATAAACTTCCAAGATATGATTGGTCTTAGTCTTAGTACCAATAACACCATCAGTACACATAACTTCACGCAAACCATAACCTTCAACCAATAGTTCCTTCTTACCATCATCACGAACGTTAATAACAGCTCTGGCAATGTCTGGGAACCCCTTAACGACAACGTCTGGTAAGACACGACGTAAATGTTGCATTCTGAAGAATAGCTCATTTTCTAATGGTTCCTTAGCTGATGTGCTAACGGATTTGGCTCTCGAACCTTCAGGATAAACATTAATGTTGATCTTGTTTCTACCAGCAATGGAGATATCACCACCTGGAATCTTCAATTTTGGAGCTTTTGAAATAGCCAATGCAATATCATCAATTGTTAGTTCCAATTGCAATTTCTCAATGGTCTTGGTATCCACTTTAACTTGAATAAAAGACATATCATCCTTGTAAACATCTTGGATATAGTAAACAACATCAGACAACAATGTCTTTTCCACTCTACCTTTAACAACTCTGGCAGCTCTTTCATCATCATCATTAACCAACACGGCATTGATAATAGGAGTCGAAATAACCTTGGAGGCATTAATAATTTCCTTAATACGAGGAACACCTAATGTAACGTTCATAGAGGCAACACCAGCAAAATGGAAAGTCTTTAAGGTCATTTGAGTACCTGGTTCACCAATAGAATGGGCAGCAATAGCACCAACAGCGGTACCTGGTTCCACTTGGGCACGACTGTATTTGATCAATGTAATTTCCAAAAACTTTTCAACACACTTCTTGGTGATCTTAGATAGTTGGTTGATGGCTGTTAAACCGGAATCACTAGAACCTTCATCCAAATCCATGGCAGCCAATTCATCATTTGGCTTTTCGAAGTAACCATGCAACTTCTTATCTTCTCTAACTTTAGCCAAACGTTTGGCCTTGATGGCGAAGAATTCACGAATAGTTTGATAAAACCCTCTCTTGGCATCATTTTGATCGATAAATTCAATCTTATCTAGATCCTTTTCATCCAAAACATGACCCAAGTTATCATATCTGATCAATTGTTTCTCTAGTGGTTGTAGAACATTTTCAACAACTTCCATAACTTGATATGGCAGTAGAGATTTCTCATTAACATCAAATGTGATGTTATAAGAATGATCCCACGTTCTATTGAAATTGACCGGTCTAGCATCACCTTCCATATCGAAAGGATCCAAACCATCACCACCATAAGTAAATTGCACAATACCATTACTTGATGTTCTGACAGTGTTATCATATGCCAAACTCAAATCTTCCAAAGATTTCATCAATCTACGAGACATATAACCGGTTTCAGCAGTCTTAACCGCAGTATCGACCAACCCTTCACGACCTGAAATAGCGTGGAACAAGAATTCTGGTGGAGATAACCCTGAGAAGAAAGAGTTTCTGACGAAACCCTTGGATTGTGGAGTCTTGGAGTTCTTAGGGAAATGAGGTAAGGAACGATCTTGGAACCCATCAGGAACACGATTGCCTGAAATAATTTGTTGCCCGACGACAGCAACCATCTGGGACACATTTAATGTAGAACCTTTAGAACCACAGGTTGCCATAATCAATGGAGCGTTTGAAGATGCCAATTCGTTGATACAAACTTCACCGACTTCTTCTCTAACTTTTGATAATAACCCACCAATCTTGGCTTCCAAAGTTTGCTCCTCGTTACAACCAGGTTGGGTCTCCAATTTACCATCTGTGAATTGTTGAATTAAGTCGTCACACTTTGAGTAGGCAATTTCAACCATTTCTTCTTTCTTATCTTTCAAGTCGGAACCTGGAGTAACATCACTGATACCAATGGAGAACCCTCTGTTACCCAAGAATCTAGCACAAAGCTTGGCCATTCTGTTCATGGCAGCAGCGGCTTCCTTTGGACCATAATCTCTTAAAATGGTGTAGAAAACAGAATGTTTCTTACCATCACCCAATGTTGATTTATCCATGACACCACTGAGAACGTTTGAACCTCTAATGATGACAAACCCATCGTTTGGTGACATTTCACTTGGGAACCCTTTCAAAGGTGGTTTGAAAGTCTTGTTCTTGGCATCCAAGTTGATAACAACGTTCGAGTGTCTGTTTGGCTTAATCAACAAACTGAAAACCTGCTTACCAGTCCACATATAAACTGGTTTATGAATGGCAGGTGGTGGCAAGTCAAATTGTAAATCACCATCGGACATCATGGATAGCAATTGGACAAAAGTGGCACGATCAAAGAATGAGTCCTTATGAGAGATCAAATAAGAACCAGTAATGAAATCTTGTGTAGCTGCAATAATTGGTTCACCAGATTTTGGTGTCAACAAGTTGTTCTTAACACCCATCAAGTTAATAGCCTCTGCTCTGGCTTCTTCGGTTTGAGGAACGTGTAAATTCATTTCATCACCATCGAAATCCGCATTATAAGGTGTACACACACATTCATTCAATCTGAAAGTTCTCCATGGTCTAATTTTGGCATAATGCGACAAGATGGACAATCTATGCAAGGAAGGTTGTCTGTTGAACAACACAATATCACCATCTTCTAAATGTCTTTCGACAACATCACCATATTGTAAACTTCTAGCCAATTTTTGACGATCACCGTATCTCAAGTTACGACGAGCATCTTCATTTTTCTTCAAGACATAGTTGGCACCCGGGTGCACAGTTGGACCATTAATAATCAATTTTTGTAACTTGTCCTTGTTGTATCTGGTACATGTCTCTGGATAGGTCAAGATTTTAGCAACACGATCCGGAACAGCAACTTCATCGATTCTTAAATTTGGATCTGGAGAAATAACGGTACGACCTGAGAAATCAACACGCTTACCTGATAAATTACCTCTAAAACGACCTTGTTTACCTTTCAATCTTTGACAGAACCCTCTAATTGGCTTTGCCGTCTTGGCACCATTAGCACCTGGTGGCATTGAAGCGGCATCTGAGTTAATGTACATGGCAACTGATAATTGCAAGTAATCCCATTGTTCCATCAAGTTATTGATTGAGATACCCTTTTCGATACCTGCTCTGATCAAGGAACTTGTCCATACGATTTCAGTCAATTTGACAGTTAAATCGTCTTCATTGGAAGTTGGAGAGTCACTCATCATAACAGAAGGACGGATACACACTGGAGGTGCTGGTAAGTATCTCCAGATATAGGTTTCTGGTCTACCACCTCTTCCTGAGTCGATACCTAACAACTCACAATCTTCAGGTTTCACTTGTTTGAACAAATTCAACACTTTTAGAGGGTTTAAATCGTCCACGACTCTTTTGGCAAATCTTTCGATATCTGGGTTATTTTGAACAGCAAGTTCAATGTCCTTATCCCATTCAGCTTTTTCAACAGTTGGTTTTTTACCGATCCATCTGAAAGTATCATGAACAATTTTCAAAGACGCGGTACCTGAACCTGCTGCTGCCTTTTTAACAACACCATTGACGGCACCACAATCTAAACAACGTCTTTGCTTTTTACATTGGTCCAAAATCTTCTTCAATATCCCCATTCTTCTCAGGTTATCAATACCGGGTCTTCTTAGCTCTTTTCTGAATTGTCTCTTGGTCTCTTCATCTAACAAGATAGAACCGCAACATTTACAAATGGCTTGTAACACTTGAATGGTGGCTTTGAAATAACCAACGTGGAACACTGGCAATGGAAGCTTCAAGTGACCAAAATGACCATGACATGTAGTTAGATCCCCTTTACAAACAGCACATTGTGATGATTTGGAAGATATACCCATACGGGTATCCAATGCACCATTAGGCTTTGGTTTTCTACCTTGTTCCAGATCGAATAAATCTCTTGTGGAAACTTCAACTTCGGACTGAGCCAAGATGTCTTTCTCAGATAGCGCACTGAACTCCAACCCCTTGATACATTTCGGAGCGATATCAACCACCGTTTCCTTCATCTTTAAATTTTAGCGATTCAAAGAATTTATGAGCCAAAAGGATTGCCGCAACGGTTGGCGATAGGGACTTTGTTAAACTTCTTTTCGAACTTGATTGTCTGCGCGGTATTCGACAGAATGATTTGAGCACTAGTTTATGTAGCAATCAAAGTTCAAATCGATGTGTAATCCCTCTTAGATCTATTGATTCGTATTAATTCTTATTGTAAACTATGTGATGATCTTCTGCAAAAAAACGATTTTTTTCCTGAGGTTTCGAAATGCCCGGAAAGATTTGGCAGATGGTGGAATTTTGCAGAACACATTCGCGGAATTATTTTCGCGAATTTAATTTTTGTTACCCGCACGCCGATTTCAATGATTCTAAAGCGCTTTAACTAGACAGTGGCACTATGACATAGTTAAGAGGGCATTGTTATAGTGGATTATAGAAGACAATGTCAGCTCAAGACCAAGCCAAAGAGACAGCCGAGGCTGAAAAGCAAAAGACCATCCAATCCTTGGAAGAAGACGACGAGTTCGAAGATTTCCAAGCTGAAAGTGAGTAGAAAGCTCTACTAATTAAGTATAGAGATCAAGTAACTAACATGACACTCAATTAGCATGGAATGAAGATCAATCAGTAGGTCCAGAAGGTGAAAAGAGTCTATGGGTCGAAGACTGGGATGACAATGATGTCGATGACAACTTTTCAAAGAAACTAAGGTATGTTCATATGATGACAATAGTGTTCACTGTGACAAGACTTACTAACAACTATTTAAACAGGGAAGAATTGTCCAAGGTTGCTGCTAAGAAATGAATAAATTGAAAATGTGAAGATCTCTTTGTATAATAGGAATAAATTACGGGCTAGTTAAAGTTAAAATCCGATTGTAGAGCATTTGCCACATTCAATACGTCTACATATGACTACAACCACATTCAAGATATACCGTAAGTCATTCATTACTATTAAATTAAAAGTCCTATTTTTCAGAGTTCGCAATAATCGGATCATCAAACCAGACATCAATGTTATTATTATTCAAAATATCATGATACGCAGCACTTGCCAAAAAAAACTTATTCGTTAACTCCTGTGTGTCTTCCAACTCCCATTCCGGTGTCAACTTGATATCATAGATCGACTTGTTAATCTTTCTGAATATTTGTGAGGATCTAGCAGCCACGGGCCATCTATCACCAAAACTTTCCAAGATCTCAATGCATAGGTTCAATTCTGTCTTAGATTCCAAAAGATCAATACACCAATGACAAAGACAGAAAATTATTGTGGTGCACTGCGTCAAAAACCTGTAAGTGTTGACCCAATTCGGATGAAGATAATGACTCGTGTGTAAGTTGTATGTGTATGCCAATGCTTGAAGACTTGCCTTCCCTAATGTTTGTAAAGTGTCCTTTGAAGGGTATGGTATCAAGAATGAAGGTCTGTAGAGCAACATGATCAATTGATAATAGTGTGTTGTGAACCAAGACACGCTGAAAATGGGATTCTTATGATAATCATTGAAAGAGTTTGTCAAATTATACCAATCTTCCACTTCAACTCTTAAATTTTGTAAAACTTGTAATTTCGCAGCATCAGGGTTTTGCATGGATTGATAATCATGTTGATATCTGGAACCTGCATTCACACTATGAACCTGTTTCAAAATCTTTCCCTCGATTTTCCTTAAACTGATAATTGCAGAGATCAATTCAATATCATAAATATCCTCATTCATCAATTTCGTAGGAAACGGTAAATTAACATCATCATCATCAATACCATACGGTCTCCCCAATGAGATCGAAATCAAACGATCAAAATTATACGCACTCCAGAACACGCGTATCTTCCACTCATCTTGTGGTCTCTCCATGGAATTTCTTCTCTTGAACCCTCTATACCTGTTCAACCCCAATGATGACACCAATCTATTAATATTCCCAGCAATATGCCATGATTGGAACCCCGAGACATCAAATAATGAATAAATACCCAATAGGATCAAAAACCTAACACTCTCAATATCATCAAACGAAACAATGAACGAAGTCTGTTCAATCGATTTGGAAACTAGGTATTTCTTCAAATTAATATCAGTCTTGATTTTACCCATACGTTCCAAGGAACAATACCCAATGAAAATAATCATAAACACTTCAACGGAATCCTTAATATCCATTGCGTCCAATTGATCCAGTGTGTAAGTGTTTAATAACTCTAATACCGAGGCACGATCGAAAAATGGATATGAATGGAAATTCTCCTCAAAGAATACATTAACAAATTCGATCAACAGGTCTTGACTGATATGTGGACATTGTACCACGACTGGTGTGTCTAGAGTGTCGCCCAGTCCAGTGATTGAGCTGAAAAGTTTACTCTGTAGGAAAGCTGGACCTTGTGCGGTGTGTTGTTGCTGTCTTTGGTCCATGGGTACAGGTGGTCTTTGTTGGATATGGTCATTGTGGTGTTGCTGTGGTTGTTGCTCTTGTTGATGATGTTGTTGATGCTGATTCTGGTGTTGCTCTTGGTGCTGCTGTGGTAGCATTGGAATATTTAAAGGTGATCTGGCAAGGGACTGTGTGAAATCGTCCGAAGGTTGTCTTTCTGAAACAGTTGGATATGTGAACCCTGTTTGAGGTGGTGAAAGTGTTTGCTGCTGTTGTTGTTGTTGATTATGTGATTGATTTTGTGAGTTCATGGAGTTTGTGTTGTTGAAATTGGTAGTTATTGAGCTTAATGGTGGAAGTGCAGAGCCTGGAATAGACGATGGTGTCTTTTGCGGCTGAAGCAAGTCTGATGAGCCAAGCATGTAGTTTGAATTAGGCGGGCTCTTGTCCAAGAAGCTTTTTGACGCAATGGAGGTTTGTTGAGGTGCTGGTTGGATTGGAATAGGTTGGGTATAATGAGATGTGTTTGTATTGTAGCTTAATGACGCAGACGATGTGGGTATTAAATTCTCTTGCGTTCTTAAAACTGGTGAGTCTGTGAATCCTTGTTGCTGCTGCTGCTGCTGCTGCTGCTGCTGTTGCTGTTGATGATGTTGTTCTAACAGTTGTCTTTGCTGCTGTTGTTTCTGTTCTTGTTGTTCTTGAAGACTTCTCAATATTTCCACTTTCCTTCTTCTTGGAGCCCTTGGAACGTATTCACAATATTCTTGTGCCTTGGAACAGTTGATACATTCGGGCTTATCCCTCGAGCACTTCTTTTTGAGTCGACGACATCTCTTACACGAGTATGAATGCTTATCTTCCGGTGTGTCAATATTCATCGTATTCGGATCAAAACCTGGAGTTGGATAGTTGTTTGGTAATATAGGTTGTGAACCACCTTCTAGTGTGTATTTGGAGTAGAAGTCAGAGTCCGGTGTGGTTCCGTCGTTGGGAGCAAGTACGGTATTAGTGTTTGTACTTGACACTGTGGATACCGTGTCTGGGTAGTTTGCGAAATTAGGTGATGAGAGCATCTTTTAATGGATCGAAGGTTATGTTCCTTGATCTTGTGCTAAATCTTCACTTTGCACTTTGAGATGTCTCTTTGCATGTACCAATGGAACTGTATCCGTATACCTCGATCCGGTCAACGCTTGCACAATCAAACGGCTTCTTATTCAGCAAGAATGTTCTTTCTTTCTCTCCCGCTTGGTGCGTAATCTGTCACTGGCCACTACTCACACAGCTGTCCGTTGTTGCTGTACTGGTTCTTGCCACTTTGTAATGCAAATAATATTAAAGCAACGCCAACTCTGAATGAGACGTAAATAACTAATTGCGACGAGGGAACTTCAGGCAATAGATAGCGAATAACACACTATGCGCAATTCTCGTGAGGCGATCTCAATATAACTCAGCAGGGCACACCACGTTGTCTCTGGCTTACAGCTGTTTTCCAGAGCTCAAATTAGTCAAGTTGGAACCTCAGCAAGCCCGTTTCTCTCTGCATAGAAATTTAAAAACAAATATTACGAAAAAAAAAAAAAAAAAAAAAAAAAAAAAACCTTCGGAATAAAAAATTCAATCCCCAGACTAAGTCGCCGAATTTACGAGACTAACAAGAGGAAAGCCCAGCAAAAGACCAGAGCTAGGCACAAGACTAAGGAATGAGGACTTGTGAACTAATAGCTACTGAATAGATAGTATCAACTACTCTCTGAGCACTCTTTACACATCTTTTCAGTACCAGTTCGCAAGAGTTTTGCTATAGCTGGTCATTTGAAATTGGCAATCGGCTATCGGCTAAACCACCGGTCCGATCGGACAGCATTTAACCAGTTCCCAAGTTCCAACGTAACCAAACATCACCAGTCCTACAAAAGCCTTTTTTCGAACCTAAATACCCGACAAACAGGCACAATAAACAGCCGGTGGGGCTTTATACATGTGTTTTGCCTTCAGCGAGTATGGTGCTTCTTACAGTATTCTTGATGGTTGTGGTCCATGGATTGTGGTGCTAATAGTACGTAAAAGATCGGAAAATCTAAAGAGCGCATATACATATGTAAGTTTTAGTTGAAAATGGATTTGCTATGAAAACAATTTCGCTTAAGCTGACTTCGAAGATTTGAAGCCAAGTAGATGTATGGTTTGGGTGTACTTGGTAGTGCATTCCAATCATATTGAGCACCCGAGACTGTGGATTTCCATTGTACTAATGCGTACCGAATTGTTGATTGATTGGTATAAAGGAACCTCTGCATGCTAATCGTGCAATAGGTGCGATAGTATATACGTATGGTCTAACCAGTTGACCTGATCTAACTACATACGAATGACATATGCATTCGACTTTCAGCTGGATGTATGGGTTCAAAAGCGTCCTCTCATATCTAATATGTATAATCTCAATACCTGAAAGAAGTTGCAGGCTCTCGTTGAAGGACTCAATTCCCCTGATTCTTCAACATATATAGCAATATTAAGCTGAAAGGCAATAATCCAATGTCTCTGCTGATTTCTCAGTTGATGAATATACAGAAACGTATATACTTTTAGTATACGCCATACTAGGTTGTTAATGCAAGTATAGCAGTATAGCAGTAGCATCAAGCTCAGAGATATTCAACAGCGATCAATAATTGAGGAAAATAAATATACCAACTTCCAAGTATTCATCTTCGGTATATTCTTGCTACCGTACTGGACCAGTTCTTTCAAATTGGGTATAACCATTAATTGCGTATTACACTAGTTTTAACAGCGATGTTAAGACCGTCGCAGTGTATATATAATTATCTTTTTTCATATCGCCGAGGCCCGAGGCCCCGAAAGTTAGGTCTGAGACCTCATTTTAAGTAATTCATCAACTTCTTCATACTGTCCAGACAGGACCCTCTCAGATCTACGATTAATATCAGCTTGACTCACACAGGCTATTGAAGGTATTCCCAACACACATCGTTTCCACATGACTGAGGTAGCGTTGCCATAAACTTTTCGTGTGTATGACATGACTACCACCACGAGTTGCCACTTTAAATTTCGCTACAATGAAAAAAACATGTACGCGTAATTAAATACAGTTCATGAAGCCTGAGTACTATCTAACGTCCATTTTGTAAATGTATAAATACCTACCAGCTGTATCAAATTTATTACATTCGAATAATCATTCATATGATGTAGAATTAAGAATCAGATTACGGTCAACAATGAACTTATCATTTCTTAGCCTTATTTTCGCCCTGCTCTTTGCTCCTGCTGCTTACGCCGCTACCTCAACCGTGACAGCCATAGTCCCAACTTCAGCTTCCAGTGGCTACAAACCTGGAGTTACAATAACGATTACTAATACTGACCCTAAAGAAACTGTGGCAATTGTTGATGCTTCAGAATATTCAACTTTCAACACCACATTCTCTAACGTTGTGCTTGTTGCTCTATCTACTGGGAACCCCAATGTGACCATGCATTCAAGCTCAAGCAGAGCCACTACAAGCAGGTCAGGTGCTGGATCTTCCTTCATTTATAAAAACACAAAGGACTTGGTTTACCTTGTTGTTCCATTCGCTGTCGCCATGGCTTTACCAGCTTTGTTATAAGTTGCCAGTGAAGCAAAGAATGCACTCCACGAAATTATGAGATTCAGGAAATTTGACGTTAGCTTTAGATATGTGTACCAATGTTCCAACATCCATGAATATAATATTGTATGACTCAGCTATACTATTGCATTGATGTTAAAAGAAGTTCATCGCTCATGTATTATGCTAATTGACCACAAGATCTCAATCATGCCAGGTCGGAGGTTTAAAGATCCTCTCAAAATCCTTCAATTTGCAAAAACATGTGTTTAATTTTGACTTCGAACAGATATTTCAAGACTTGTCGATATCCACTGTCTGCCACTAGTTATAGATCTCAATAGTAACAATATTGAGCACCAGTCCATCAGGTTTAAAGAACTGTAAAAGTTTAGTCGAGAAAATTACGCGCAACCGCCCAAGTGACAGGACCCTGTCACTGGCTAGCCCGTAGTAGATCTACAACATGTTTCATAGACTCAAACATAGCACACAGTGGTACCGAGACTCAGTACATACCAGACTCAAATGGCTATAGCGAGGCTTGGTGGATAGTCTTATAAATGACTACATCATGGGCTGCCTATAAACTGGGCGAAGTGTGCTGCATAATATCTATGTATACTATACATCAAAGAATCCAAAGCTCAACACAATGTCGCTATATAGTTCGGTATCACTCTACAAATCAACTTTGAACACCCAACTACTTATCCTTGCTCTTGCCTCAATGGCTTATGTCCAAACCATTACCATCACCTTCCCAACAGCAATTTACCAGCATTTCCAACTTTCCTAACTTTCCTAGATACGCCAAATTCCCGACCCGCACTTTCTGAGCTGATCTTATCTCAGCTTATATCTGGTAAGGCAGAACAAACATCAACCTTCCCAACCAATATCTCACTGAATCCTTCGATAATATCTGTGCTCAAATCGGTCGAAGAAAAACTCAATGCTTTTCCGCAAAAAGCATACACAATTATAGAAGCAGATCTTCAGCTTTGTATTTATATTTTAATATTAATATCATGACCCTCATATTCCATTATCTCAATTCGTATTGCTGCTTCTGATGGTTCGTTTTCCTTAATTAAATCAGCTTAAATCAGCCTCTACTTCGGCTTCTTGATTCTCTGCTGACTCAATCTTTCTGAATGCCTCTAGGTCCTGCTAGTTCAGTACTAGGAAGCTCAAAAGCTCTAAACATTGCGATTTACAAAGGCTTCAGGAATATTGTACTATACGCTATCCCCTTTACTTGCTGCTTATATATCCTTACATGGGATACTATACTATGAATTATCGACAATCATCTCGATTTGTTTCTCTACAAGAACTTTTCTACTTGTATTCGTGAACTCGTCTTGGTTAAGGCTGAATAACCAAGCATTCTTTAGTGAAGTTTTTAACTAATTTCTTGGGCATTACCTGTATCCGAATAATGATATAAGCAAAACTGGCGTATTCTATATAGGTGAGAACGAGTTCTCGAGTAATACAGCCGGTAAACAAATGATTTGATTTTCTAGAATTCCTAAATTTACTAAATATGTGTAGATGGATTTATAAATTTTAGGTAAGATTTTTTTTGTGTACAATTTTAGTAAATTTTAAAATCTCATTTCTTTGAACTTTAAGGACACCACTAAATAGAGAGAATATGAATAACGACTATGCATAGCTATTCGAGCTAAAAGTCGCTTTTACCTAGACTCTACCTGTGTATTAATGATTCAAGGGTTGATTACGTAAAAGGCCGATTTGTACTAGACCCCGCGCTAATTAGACCCGGGGGCCTGAGCCTAAACTATTGGCACAGAGTTAATGGCAGATCGGTTACAAATATTAATTATATCAGCTACGTAAGATTAATGACAGTGAACCGTATACATTCCAACATCATGCAGAAAGGTATATTTTTAGTGGTACGAAAGAAATAATTTAATTAACTAGACGAGCATCAACAATAGCAAAGCAGCCCATCGGAAGCTATGAAGAACAGAAGCAGAGCCCTCAAAGACCGAAGTAACAGGAACTGTAGTACTTCCACTAATGATTATTGATTGTTCAAGCACTGCTGATACGATAGATCCGTGAGCAGTCTGAGTATACCCCTGAGTATTTCGATCTGTGATTGTGCTGAGCTGGTCGAGTGATTCACCATGCGAATCGAGACTTGTAATGGATGAGGTAATTGCCCCTTCAGCACTCAAAGCACCTTGTTGACCCACCGTATTAGTGGTTAGTTCTCCTTTGCTTAATTTGGTTTTTGAAACAGCCGTTTTATGAGTCACCACGGTCCTGCCAGAGATTGATGTCTTAGCCTGTGCAACCTGTGTCATTTCAAAGCAGTCGTTGTTAGAACAGGTCGTTGATCTAGAGGAACCGGAATCAAGTATTTGAGTCGTCGATGCAACTTTTGCACACCGGCCATCTGAGCATGAGACCTTATCCTCTGGAATGGTCGTCGTAAGAGCAGAATAATAGTGAGAGCTTCGACTCAACGCAACTGTGGTAGTAGAGACCGACACCACAGTAGTAGAAAAGGTCTCAGCGCATTTGTTATTTAAACATGACTTAAAAATTGTGAGCATATTTGAGCTTTCCCTTTTCACATCTTCAGTAAAGCCTAAACCCGAACTGCTCAGTGGACAGTACGTGGTGTAGGAAGTGATTGTGCCATCAACGGTTAAAGTGACAACGCTAAGTTGACCCTTAGTGAGGGGTTCATGACAAGTATTGTTTGTGCAAGACGTGATGGTCGGCAAAGAAGAAGAAAAGTTCGACAACGTAGAAATTGAATTTGAAGGTGCATTGATGAAAGCAACAGACGAAGACGTAGTGGAGGAGAATGACCAAATGAGTGATGAGCTAGACGAAGCGCCGTTATGAGAAGATGTTAGATCGGAAAACACACTAGAAATCGTCTCTAGATAGGTGACAGTGCTTCTGCTAGTAGATGTGGTAGCCGAGACATTAGTGAACGATGTGACATTCGTGGACAATACCGCAGCCTCGATTGTGTTACTCAATGTCCAACTTGAAACAGCTCTTTTGGAAATTCTGTTACTATCTGGGGTAACTGTTGTCAGCTCAGCAACCGTACTAAAATCTCCTTCACCCAAAACTGTTCCACCAAAGACGACTTCAAGGACATCAGACTCATAGACAGTGAGAGCAAATTGCAAATCAATCGATCCATCATCTGTGACAGCACTAAAGTTCTGTGTGATTCCATTCACATTTACAGACACACCAGAGTAACGAAAATTCAACCCTGAACGTTGCACTTGGAGGGTGACCGAGCTCCAAGGTCCCAGTGCTGATGGGATAGAAAGTGTCCACTGTGGTGCATTTCGTAACAGCATACCATCCAGTATTGGGGAAGCTCTGGAGGACGTCTCTTCTGTAGAGGAAGCTAGGTAGACTGAAGAAGAGGAGGAGGAAGGTGAAGATAGTGTTTGAGATGATCTTATAGTACTAAGAAGCACCGATGAGTCCGAAGAGGATAATGATTCGGTACCTTGTTCAACGTTGAATGAGGAAGAAGTCAAAGAAAATGGAGGTACTGAGGACAAGACTGCTGATTTTGAAGGCATAGAGCTCAGAAATTCAGATCCTCTTGATTGACTAGGGGATCCAGAAGAAGACACACTTGATTGTAAAATCGACGACGACAGTGCAGGCCATTGAGTACTGCTTGAATCAGAGGACATGTGTACCAGTGTGATTTCAGAATTGCTGTCAGAACTGGAAGAAGAAGACCAAAGTGATGGGGTTGAACTTTCTTTTGAGGAAGATGACTGGAAAGGCGTGAGCGATAAGCTTTCCTCAAATGACGACGATCTAGACATTGAGTATGCATCCGACGATTCAGTGGAGAAGCTTTCCCACCCCAAAGATGAGCTAGTGCCGTCAATAGTGGAAGACATGGCGGATGATGTCGCAGGATTTGAGCTTTGAGATGACAAGAGAAGCGATGACGGTGGAGGTGTGAAGGTAGATTCTTCAGAAGAGAATGCTGATGAAGTAGTCGCTGAATGAACAGAAGTATTCGATACTGGATCGACAGATGAACTTGAAGTGAACTGCGAAGACTGTAAAGACATTGAAGCGGACTCATCTGGGTTAGCCAGATCGATAGAATTCAAAAAGGAATTGCCACGAGCTTGAAGACTCTGAGTTTAGAAGTGTAGATGTGCTCGAAAAGGTGCTCTGCCATTGCGATGAGGAAGTGGCCAAATGGATGGAGCTGTTTGTGAACGACCCGAAGGAGAATAGGACAGAAGAATCAGCAGATGTGGTTGATACACTTGTTCTTGAGATATAACTCGTATGATATGGCGATGAAGAGGAGCTTGCTGATGTGTCCGACCAAGGTGAGCTTAATGTACTCGAGGAGAGTGTGTCTCGGCTTGATTGACTGTCTGATGTCGAGATTGCACTGGTCCACTCAGATAAAGAGCCTGTTGATGAGAGGTCAAAGAGTGAAGAAGAGGTAAAGAGACTAGATGATGAGCTAGATGATGCACTGGAATGCTGGATCGTGAGGTCAAATGATGAAGAGTATTCTTCGAGTGACGATAACGCCGATGACGACGTCGATGAAGCAATCGAAGAGATAATGAAAGACGAGATCGATGAAGAGGAAGCTTCACTTGAAGAAGAAGAAAAAGCTTTGATCAAAGACACTTCTGAAGAAAAGCTGGAAGATGCTGGTGAAGAGAAGACCTTGGAGGAGCTTGGGCTAAAGAATGAAATTTGAGAATCTGAGATGATTGATGAAGCAGATGACACAGATGAAGCATGTGATGGCTCAGACGACGATAAGCTGAAAGATATCGATGAAGAGGAAGCTTCACTCGAAGAAGAAGAAAAAGCTTTAATTGAAGACACTTCTGAAGAAAAGCCGGAGGATGAAGATGAAAGAAAGACATCATAGGAGCTTGAGCTAAAGAGTAACGATGAAGAATCTGAGATAATAGATGGAGTAGATAGAGATGATGTGCCCAGTGATAACACCACAGAGGAAGAGTCCGATATTGAGCTTTTATCAAAGTCAGAAGACGATGACTCGAACAGGTTTGAAGATACTGCCAGAGAGGAGCTGGAGCTGAATGATGACGAATGGTAGTCAGAAGATAAGTCAATTGAGCTGAGTGAGCTCGAAGATACTGGACCTTCAGAAGATATCACGGACAATGACGAAGTATATGTTGAGCTAGGCAACGATGAGCTCACACTGGTTGAACTCTGAGCTCTAAACATCACCATCGTGGAAAACACACCTGTTCTGCGTTTACAATTCCCATTGATGGGGAATGATAGACTATTGCGTAACCCTAGGCATTGATTCACATTGGCAATCTGTGAGGCAGCACCCATACTAGGGAACCAACTATTAGCAGTGGCACAATCATAGACATAGAGGTATTGCAACCCACCATGAGTTATCAATACCCCCCAGTTTTGGGCCAATGCGTTGTAGTTGACGTGTGAAGTGTACCCAACTACACCTTGCTTGAGATTAATCCAATATTCAGAGTCCTGAATAGGTGCCTGTGCCGGTCTGGCATACCCACCAACGATCTTGATGTCTGACACTAGTGATTGGTCTTGGATGAATTTGAATACAAAGAAGGTCTTGTACTTGATCTGAACGGTGTCGTACTCAGTCCAAGATTCTAGATGGACCGTCGTTGGGTTGTTTGAGGCCTTTAAGATGGTAGTAGTCACTGTGTAGCAATCTCTTGTTGTCCCACCGGACGAGTAAGTGTATGCGAAGGACAGGTCTGTTGAAACCGTGTTTGTGATAGCAGTGTACGCTGTAGCAGTGTTGAAGAGTAGGAATATAGAGCATAGTACCCATTTCAAGAAAGCTGAAGTCATTTCAATTTATCAACAACTTGATGATTCCTGAACATCATAGAGAACGACAGAGTAGAAGCGGAGTTCTCATGGCTTTATACGATTTGGAAACTCTTTGATGATCGAGAACAGACGAGGTTCAACGTACATTCAATCACTTTGAGGTCTGGTCCCAGCATGTGCATGAATATTATAAAGACATCTCCATGAAAATTTTTTGTCAAAAGCTTCAGACAGCGGTGCCAAAAGCCGTTGCAAGTCACATGTATTACCACTGTTATATTACTAGCTTCTATAATGATGCTGGTGCTAAGTAAATAATTGATTATACCAATGTGATGTGAATATACTAGGGTCAATTGTATAGGCTCATGTATGGCTGTTCGCTTTGGAGGACCCCAGTCGCTAAATAATATTAATTTTAAAATTCAACGGCCTCCTAAATTTTGTGAGCTGTGAATGATTCTGAGTTACGCTTCGTATATATACTGTAGAGTTCTAGATCGTATATGATCTATCTATAGATGGACTTGCTCGTCTCGGTCTGAGATCGAAAGGATCTAGTATATTAGGACTTTCACTTGAAGCCTTGAGACAATTTGAGCCCAAGTTCGATCGTCCATTAAATTATACACATCAACGTAACCAACAACCAACACACATACTCTCCAAGCTCAGCACACACGTGATCAGCTAGATAAACAATTCCACGTTTCCAATCAGCCTTTTTAATATCAATATTCCAATATTCCCAGTACTACTGGTTATACTGATTACGTAACATATTACCAAATCTCTTGAAAATTGAAAACGCTGAAACTTGACGTGTAATAGATTTGATTCAGATGCTGAAGCGAAGAGGCGAATCACACACGTTGGAAAACTGGATAGTCAGAGCCCATTCACGTTCAATATGAACTATCACAACTTCTTGGTGAGTATCCACGAGCTTTCTGTGTCTGATTTGGTGATCAATCAGCATGATGATGATGAACTTCAGTAATAACAACTGGTTACAGGACCAAGGCTTGTTGGATCTAAGCACAGCGCCCTCCTCTTCTTCCAATGGACCAAACAACTACTTCTTGAACCAACAGCAGCAACAGCAACAGTCACAACAACAGGTTCCTTATGGTCAGCAACATTCACAACCACAGTCACAGAATGCTAATAGCAGCAACAGTATCTCCAACCAATTCTGGGGCAAACCAGCATCTGCAAATGCTTCTTCCAACATATCCAACATCACATCTTTCACATCACTAAATGCTCCAGGGTCGGCTGCCTCTACAATGCCAAGCAGTGCACAGACAAGGTCGTCTCAATACGACGCACAATTCTTACGCGGTCAACAACAATTACCCCAATCTCAACCTCATCCATCCAATTTTAGCAGTGCTGGTCCAAATGACGCTAATAGTTTCATGAGTGGTCCATTGAATGAAAGAGAGGAACATTTGAAGATCAGTTTGAAAATCAAAGAAAGTCAAATCGAATCGCTTGAGAATGAGATTCAAAGACTGTCAGAATCTGCTAAATTGTTGGATGCCAAATCCAAGTCCAATGGTGTTATAAATCAACAAATCACAGTACCAAGAAATGTGAACGAGATCTTTACAAGATTGACTAGTAATTATCACAAATTGGAGAAAGAATTGGAAGATACTAAGAAAAGATTAGAAAGTCTAGTCACAGCAATCACTTTAAACCCTTCAAACTCCGTGACTAATAACGGGAGATACGATGAATTGGAAATCTCTCACAAGATCATTTTAAAACTGGATTTGTTGAAGAAAGAGAATGAAGAACTATTGAAACAGTTGAGTTTTGGGAAAAGTAAACAAGTCGACATTGAGATGAACTTGCTCAAGATGGAGAATGCCAAATTGAAAGAACAATTGAAAGCTTATGAAGAACAAAAATGAACTAAAAGAGACTGAGAGACTGAGAGAAACATGTTAAGGACTATTATATACTTTCTAGTTATTTATCTAACTTGCTATTAAACCTTTATAATGAACAATAAACAAGAAATTCCTGAAGTGAACCAGCACGTGTAGGAAATATCATGGATCAAATAACCATATATAGCAAGTTTCGTTAAGTTGGTTCGATCACTAATTACAGTGCTTAAAGTAGTAGTCATCTCTGATCTTTTAAATATGAATTTACCATCACCAACTTTCTGATTAATATACGTAAGACAAAAAAGTAATTCCGGGGTTGCTTCCTGTTTCGGAGACAAGTCCGGGGGCATATTTCTCTAGTCACTTCTGAAATTATGCCGTAAAATCATGACAGTCCTCCAGTTTATGTTGCTAGAAAGAGACCCTGATGAGCTGACTCGGGCTAGAAGAGCACGATTTAGCAAGAAACAGTCACATCAATATGCTACATACAATAGCTCAGAGCTTGTTGCAAGTCATACATGCAGCATTGATTGATTATCCCTTTTATCAGAATTCTTTCTTTGGAAACGTAACGCATCGTCATCTTAATGGTCGCTTTCAAGGGTACTATTATCAGCGTGTGCGGGAAATTTGGGGTGATAGTTTGGTTACAACTTGGTTGGAAGGAATCATTGAGTATTTGGTATGCTGGAAATGGGCTTTCAAGAGGGTGATTTGGTACCCATTAAAGAAGGGGACATTATCGTTACTGTCACAAGCCATGTTGAAGGTTGCGGGATTACTCGAGCAATCAAGCTTCCAGCTGCCTTCCTTTAGCACAAAACCAATGATTGCATCAGCCACGGTCACTCTTCCAGACGTGTTGATATACAAGATTTTTGCTTTTGGAAATATCAAGCTTAAAACTAGGATGCTAATCAACAAGACATTTTACCAATACTATGCTCCGAAACTCTATAAGGACCTTACCTTACTGCTTGTGGTCTCATCTACTGAGAAGATGAAGAAAAGTGATGAACGATACCTTACCTATGGCCCCGACAATGCCTTACCGACGGAGCCTGGTATAGGCTATTCTATCTACAATCGTCATATACATAGTCAGGGACATGAATTTGAGGTCTTGAGCGTCTCAACATTAAAGAAATATGAAGAGGCTGGAAAGAATCCTTATGTGATATCCGATCAGAAGAAAGTTATCCATATTCTTGAGTACGTTGTTAACAACCCCCATTCATTGATGAGGCAGTTCATCGAGAACCTAACCGTCGATATTGCCATCTTGACTGGTCACAATAGTTTATTTCAACACGAAGGGTCCATCCAAAAATCAATTTCTGAGGCAGGCAATCAAAATGGGTGTTACGTCTCGAAATGTGAAGAGCCAAATTACATATTGGTAAATGGATTGAACGATTTTTTCAGCACAAGGGAAAGATGGAACGACCATAGATACGTCTTTGACTTTTTATTCCTGTATCAGGACAATCCAGATGTGTGGCCTCGTGTGGAGGAGATTATCAAACAGAAATTTCCACAGAATATCTACTTTAAAGAATTGTCCATTGTGTCAATGCTATTAGATGCAGCCTTCATTGACAATCAACGTGAAGAGATGAGCAAGATAACGGATAATAGGCAACTAGCTCAACAAAATCCAGTGATCAATTGGATACGAGAAATGGATCGAAGATTAGGTCATAATTTCTTTGAAGGTGAACGACTTCATCCTCGCGCTGTTGATGAGTACATGAGCGAGACAAGTATTAATCATCCTCTGTGCATGGAGATTGAAGGACGAGAGTTTGTAACTAGAGTGGATATTGAAAATATTTTGAAGAGTGCTATTATGTCAATGAGCGGGGTCAATACCCACTGCAAGGATATCAATTGTTCATTGATGATCACAGGGATTGAAGAGGAAGTTCCTCTAAGAATATCCAGATTACCTTTGGATAATTATGCATTGAAACCACTGATAACGTTGATCAACAAGCCAAGCATACAGTCAAGGATATAAGGAAAAGTGGTCTGGAATGTCAGTGATAGTGATATCACATAGGTTTGATTCTGATGCTTAAGCGAAGAAAGGCCAAACACGTACGTTGGGTTATTAGACGGTCAGAGCTCAATCACGTTCATAATGAGCTGTCATAACTCCTTTGGGAGTATTCACAGCATCTCTTGTCTAATTTAGTGACCATTCTTTGGGCGAATCCGCATGATGAACGTCAGCGTTGATAGCTGGTTGCAGGACCAAGGCTTACTGGATCTAAACACAGGGCCCTTCGATCATAGAGAATGCCAAATTAAAAGAACAATTGAAAGCTTTATGAAGAACCCAAATGAGCTAAAAGGGAGACAGAGACAGAGACAGCATGTTAAGGACTATTATACACATTCTAGTTTTTTATCTAACTTGCTAATATCGAAAACAGTATAATGAACAAGCAGTGTGGATATATTCATGGATCGAATATCCATCTTTCAGCTCTCTTCCAAATGGATGGATTTGCATTCCCCATCTTTTTCTGTTCCACCTGTTCCAAGTAATTCAATTCATGCAACTCAATCTCCTCCAAACCAGTACTCAAATCAGCCTCAATAGACTTGACAAATCTCGTCTTTTTCCATACTTTATAAATTATGTAAACCACAATATCCAATAACACCATCAAATAATTAGTGACAAAGACCTCAACACTCCATCTCCCTGGCATGAAACAAACGTATCCATTAGCCACCACCATACAGATTGAGATAGCCAATGCAAAATATGCGGTATATGGTTGAAACCAACACTTGTATCTGAAATTGAATCTATCGATCCCCTGAGCCCTGCATGCATAGTAAAACCCAATGTATGTGATACAGAAGAAACAATCATTTGTCACTTGGACACCAGTGACGATATTGACCATCCAGTTTAGCACATTAGCGCTCGAGGTACCTAATTGTAACAGTGATAACATGGCAAAGCACAGGGCCACGATGATACAATAGATTGGTATACCTGCCTTGGTACAGTGTTTCAGAAATTTAGGAGCATATCCATCTTTAGCTAGGGATAATAAGGCTCTTGATGAACAGTAGAGGCATGAGTTCCCTGAGGAGAAGGACGAGGCAAGGCATAATACATTGACGATGTGTGGTAGGACTTTGGTCTTCAAGTTTTGCATGGCAATGACGAAAGGTGAGTAAACACCTGTATGTATAACTTCCTCTAATGTGGGATCATTTGATGCAATGAGTGTACCGACACAGATGGTCCCCAGGATGAAGAAGGCGAATAGTCTAAAGAAAATGGTCTTAAAAGATTTGGAAAGGACCTTACGAGTCTCTTGACCAGTTTCACCTGCGACCATGGATAAGTATTCTGGACCAACAATGGTGAAGATGGCTTTACTCATTGCAGACATGAATCCATGGAATCTGCCCATGCTCCCCGTAGTGAGTATTTCATTGAATGGACCTGGACGAACCCAATAACGGAATCCATAAGCGTCATGTTGTGGATTACCACCAACCATTGTGATGAATGTGAATACGATCAGTCCAACTGAAAGGACAATTTTTCCCAAGGAGAGCCAAAGTTCACTAACACCAAAATACTTCACAGCAAATATGTTCAACAGGGCATATATCACAATCTGGACCATTGCAGTGATAGCAGGCGAGTATCCACCGGTCCAAAAATGGATCATACTATTAACAGCAGTGATCTCAAATGGAACGGTGACACTGACCATCAACCAATAATTAAACCCAACAAGGACTTTTAACGATTCATCAACACAACGACCACTGAGCTCGATGAAGGACCCAGTGATGGGTAAGTAACATGTCATCTCACCAATACTACCAACGATACACAGCATCACGAGCGACCAGATGCTGAAGGCAAGGAATAACCCAAGGGGACCAGCATCATTGAGACCTTGACCTATTGTGACGAATAACGCGGTACCGATAGAACCACCTAAAGCGATGAGGATGATGGTTTTGGAATCTAAGGTACGATGTGTTGTATGGACATCGGCTTGACTAGGATGCGAGGTTATGGATCCGGTCTCTTGGATGTCATCGGAGATGGTGCTTGTTTGAACCTTGAGTTCGATGTCATCGGTAGGTTTGCTTGTCATTTTCTTGGTGATCTTGTCTGAGATCTACTTATACAATGCTTGGACAGAAATCATTCAGACTGAGGATGTTGATACGATCTTATATAGTACTTGGACATGTAAGATTCCGCTGATGAGGTGGAATATAGCTATCATTGGTACCGTGAATTATCATCAAAAACATAAGCGATGAGTCTCATTGTTCGTAATTGTAATTGTGGGGTGTAAGTATTAAAGATAATGAGTTTGAAAGCCGCGCGCAGTTTATTCCCGATTGGGACAAAGTCCGCAGCGGCTGAATTTAGAATTTGAGGCCCCCGCTAATAGCCGAGGGCCTCAAATTTTAAAATTACGTACTAGATTTTATTGAAACAGGAATTTTGCAAGGATTGTTGGCTTTCAGTGAATCATATTATGGTTATGAGATCACTCACTTGGGTTAATTTGCGCTGTAATTTGTACCCGAGTTCCTAAAAAGACCGTTCCCGCTGAACATTGGAGATCTTTCCATTGTGTCAACTATTTATACGACTCGGAGTTCTCACCCTCTCAGGCATATAGGTGATACACATATTGAACTATCACTTCTGATAAGAAAGGTATCTTTGAAATGACTGTTATTACAATCCCAGAGACACAAAAGGGAGTTATCTTTTACGAACATGGTGGTGAACTTCACTACAAAGACATCCCAGTTCCAGCACCTAAAGCAAATGAAATCCTAGTCAATATCAAATACTCTGGAGTTTGTCATAGTGACTTGCACGCATGGAAGGGTGATTGGCCTGATCCTACGAAATTACCACTAGTTGGCGGTCATGAAGGTGTTGGAATAGTGGTTGCTTTGGGTGCTAACGTTACAAATTTCAACATCGGTGATTGGGCAGGTATCAAGTGGATCAATGGTACTTGTCAATCCTGTGAATATTGTGAGCAGACTTGTGAGACAAATTGTCCAGATGTGGATATCTCAGGGTATACCCGTGATGGGACATTCCAACAGTACGCTACCGGTGATGCCTTACAAGCTGCAAAGATTCCAAAGGGGGTAGAGGATATGGCGGGGATAGCTCCTGTGCTTTGTGCTGGAATCACTGTATACAAGGCCTTGAAAGTTGCAGAGTTGAAACCTGGTCAGTGGGTTACTATATCTGGTGCTGGTGGTGGATTGGGCTCGTATGCAGTTCAATATGCAAAAGCGATGGGGTTACAAGTGATTGCTATCGATGGAGGTGATCGCAAAGGTGAATTGGTCAAGTCTTTGGGTGCAGATGTATACATCGATTTCCTAAAGACTAAAGACATCATCAGTGAGATTGATAAACTGACTAATGGTGGTACACATGGTGTTATCAACGTCTCAGTGTCCATACAAGCTATCCAACAATCTTTGAAATATGTTAGACCATGTGGTACTGTTGTATTTGTTGGGTTGCCTAAGGATGCTGTTGCCAAATTGGACATTTATGAAGCTGTGGATAAATCTATTACCATCAAAGGGTCGAGCGTGGGGAATAGATTTGATACTAGAGAAGCTCTAGAGTTCTACAAGAGAGGTCAAATCAAATCCGAGATCAAGGTTGTTGGTCTTTCTCAATTGGCTGAAGTGTATGAAATGATGGAACAGGGGAAGATCATGGGGAGGTATGTTGTTGATACGTCAAAGTGATGTATACATGACCGGTAGTATATGAGAAGTACACATCTTTCATTCGTAGACAAGCATTAAAGGCTTATTTCAAGATCAAATTATCGCTACAAAAAGGGTATCAAGTTTCGAAAAGAAGGGATAAGAACGACCAGTATATCAGGGAGCTTGCACCGAAAGATGATAATGTCTCAACAAGACTCCACTATATTGGACTGACGTTCTTATATATATATTATGGTATGTTGAACATGGTACTGTACATTTGCGATAGAGTCCAACTGATATTGCGCAGTTCCGCTATCGAATCAACGTAACATCGTTAAATGGAAGACACTCGTCTTGTTAAAACAGATAGCCGTAAACCGATAAAAACAAAATGGATTTTCACGTCAAAAAAGAATGGCCTAAAAAAAGCAAGATTGGTGGCAAAAGGATATAATGAGGATGGATTCTATAGTAAACTGTTGTTTCTTGTTTGTAAAAATCAGGTATACTATTATAAAAGATCGCGGTTTACCGTATCACGAATTTGTAGCAGTATGAATAGCCTATTATATTCGTGGCTAGTCAAATCACTTCAGAATTTTGGTATCATTTAGCTCGTGTCTTTTCATTGTCAAACTAATTATGCTACACTTTTGAGTCAAATAGCTTGCTACACATTAGCGTATATTGAATCTTGGAGATCTGGTAACCTAGTGATATACTATCCCATGCAATACTCTATTCAAGATATGAAATTGATATGTCTGTCATGACTCCTGACTTTCCCCTGTCTATATAAGCTGTAGTATATTCCAAAGTACCCCTGTTTTCAGTGTAATTATCACTACAAAAAATAGTTCGAAATGAGAGTGCAAGAACGATCAGTATATCAGGGGGCATACGTCGAAACGAGATGATGTCCGTCAAGACCCCACTGGATTATACAAACGCTCTTCCATGTATTATATGGCACGCTAGACATGTACTGTACATATGAAACGATCTGATTGATATTATGGCTTCAACAATCGAATCAACGTAACAGCGTATATTCCAATACCGATTCAGTAACTGTTTCAATTTGATGGTTCTCTAAAATGGCATAATTGAAAGTTGCAATCGTTCGGTTATCGTGAACTCAGGTGTTTGTTTGGCTGATGCTAAGCACTTGAGTAGCCAATTTAGAAGATCGTAAATCTCATAAGACTAAATGGATTTTGCAAGTAAACGGTGTTTTCGACTTTCTCTGTATCTTGAGTTTCTAGAACTTTCGCGTTTCTCGCACTGGGTACTGGCATACACAAAAAGACAGATAACCATGAGACTACTGGGGCAAAATCAAGATCTAAGTGAAGACGATGTTATGAGTACCCTCAAATTCAAAATGAAGGAACTCCATAACAGATACGGATACAATGAAAATACCTAATCAATACCATCCAACACACAGAAATCAAACCACGTTGAAAGATTTCATGGACAACGGTGTGTTATCACTCTCCAAATTTGC
>JAJLXP010000140.1:0-29004 GCA_030674255.1 Hansenula queroliae | reverse complement strand
TACAGCACTTCAAGCAGGAATTTCCTAAAGAATTAACAGGTTGGAATAGCACTGTTTCGAATGAGTGAGTTGTCACTGCTGCTTCAATGACGTAAACACGCTCTGTGTTGGAGAAGGACCCTTTGATGATCCCTGAAGGCTGAAAGTTTAAATGTATGCGACCAATTGACCAATTATTGAGCTCAAGTTCCCAAGAACAACTCAGCAGACGTAAGCCATGTGCTCAATGGTATAACAGGGGGAGGGCTCTACTGGAGCCACATGCTTGACAGTTCGTGATGGAACTACTATATATAAGAAGCTGAATATCCCAAATTATCACGATATTCCTCAGATCTTTCCCATCTTGAACAATCAACACAACACAACAATGCTTATTCAGAAGATACTCACCTTGGTTGCACTGATTGTACCAGTCCTGGGCTCTACAGTCAATGGTGTTTCCAAACTGAACTTCAATGCTGAGATAAGAGACGCCGAACCTGACTCAGTCCATGCAAAGAGATTACTCAAAAGACAAGTTTCATCCGACTCCCAACCAAATGGCGAAGTATCACAAATCATGCTTCAAAATTTGGTCAATATTTTCACTGTAAATGCGACATTTGGAAGATGCTCGTTTGTTGGTTGCTATTGGGAACTCGGACACTTGGATCTATGCGAAGGATAATCCATATTGTTACCAAAATCGTGACAAGCCATACACGAGATCTATCTCAAGCAGCTCAACCGGAACATCAACTAGAGCTGTTACTATATCGAGCGCGAGAGCAACTTATGACTGTGATTCATACGGTGGTGGATTCAACGAGTCACTTTCTGATACCCTAAATTACAATGACAGTGCTCCACCCTTCTCAGAATTGCACAAAGATGGAACAGCAGCGAATGGTCAATGGGTCACCGATAAGTTACAAATCGGTAATTTTGAAATTGATGATTACTCGTTTGGGCTAGCATACAGGGCTGATACAGATGTTGGGTTCTTAGGTTTGGGCACTGAGGATGGTGAAGATACCAACAATAATGCAATTCGTAATTATACCTATGAGAACTTCCCATCAAGACTCAAGTCATCCGGGCATATCAAGAAGAAGGCATACTCGATGTACTTGAACTCAATCAATTCCACGACTGGTTCAATCTTGTTTGGTGGTGTTGATCATGCTAAATATTCTGGTCAGCTCGTGACTTTGCCTATGATTTATCCAAAACATATAACAGAGGTTGATGACATCTCTTATATCATGGCTACAGTTTCCGGGGTGGCTACTAACATAATGGGGAACCAAACAACATGGTCGTCCAGAAAGTATCCAGCAATAATTAGTTCAGAGACTACCCTAACATATTTACCTTACGTACTTATGGATGAAGTTGCTGAGGCTTTGAATGCAACATACAACAATAGGACGGGTGCTTACTCTATAAGTTGTCCATCTTTGGAGGACTCGTTGAAACAGTTCTTGATCTTTGATTTTCAAGGCCAGAAAGTGAGTGTCCCCCTCTACCAACTTATTCGCCTAAAGATTGGTACTACTTGTTACTTGGGACTACTGACAAATTCTGGAAGTCGCATTGTGCTGGGTGCCACATTTCTCAGATCGGCATACGTTGTTGTCGACTTGGAAGATTCTGAAGTCTCAATTGCTCAAGTCAAGTACACCAATGAGGAAAACATAGAAGCTATTGAAAGTACTGTCCCATCGGCAACTAGAGCTCCAGACTATTCAGTCACATATAGCTCCTATGACTTTGCAGGAACTACAACTAACATTTTCGAAGGTAATGCCCAGGTGACGAGTCTTGCCGATGTCTTTGGGTACACTGGACAAAGATTAAACCAATCGCTTTCAATCCACACAGCATCTTATAGCTCAGTTTCAACAACATCAAGAACCACATGGACAACTACATCAGGTACAAGATCCGGGAATGCAACACTCGATTCAGTTTCTAGTATGACTTCAACTATGAGAAATGCAGGTGCAGGCCATCATGCAATCTCAGAGAATTCCCTGTATCTCATTGGTATGCAAATTATTTTGATCTTCTCTGGGCTCTTCTTGCTTTAGTGACTGAGATGTACATTACAAGATCGCTTAAATTGGCAATTATTTAGTGACACACACATTTACCATTAGCTTTAATACGGCCCTGAATGAACGCCGTTTTGCACAGTTCTGAAACGATAGAGCTTATCGAATAACATCCTTGTTTAAGATATGTTCAACAAAATTTGATATCCGTTTCAAACTCATATATTTGAATGTTTAAACCTTCTAAAGTCGAATAAATGTATATCAACACTGAATGTGAAGTAGTTTTATTAGTAATTAACAAAAGATTGAAAGCCTGAAACCATGCCAATCGATCCCAATGTTCAATGCGGCTGTATGCCTAATAGCTAAATTTCATGAGCTGTCATTGCCGTTGGTATCTCCGAATTCTAGAAGGACCCTTAAATTAGCCTAATACAGAGTAGTCACTAATCCTAGTCTTCTGATACCCGTTCCTCGCAATTAAGATCCATAACCAGAGCGATGCACTGCATACCACTGAGTATTATCACTTGAACCACTCAATTGAAGAAGGGTAGGTGAATCTTGAAGATCTTGAACACATGATTTCAAGGTTTAGTCCATCAACATGTTATAGACAATGCTTACAATGATTTATTTCCTTTAGAGGATAACAGTCTTAATACTACCAATACCTTTCTCCACTCAAAGTCGAAGTGATAAATTTGTGTAGACATTAACATATTGAACCCTCTTCGTTGTTCTTCGAGGTACCGCAGTCAAGAATAGTATTAAAACATACCCCACGCAAGCCGATGGACTGCTTTAGCATTATTAATATGCGACGCTTGTCATTAAATCGTCAGGGGAAAATCATGGAATATACATAAAGAGTATGCTAGTCAATCAAGTGCTGGTTGATTGCCCTGTCCTTCGTTTGCACCGACTAAAGAAACGAATGGAGATTTGGCATGAATCGCTTTGCTACTGAGAAATCGAAATGATTGGTAGTTCCATGTGCTCTCAACGTTGAACCGGCTCAATAAATCAGCGAGATTAACTGTTCTTTTGATCCAACGAATCGCTAGTTAGTACCAAAAGTGAGTTGTTGTAATAATTGACAGCCATGTGGACTAAAGCTTATGTTTAGATGGCTTGTATCTTGTATTAATTACTGACACAAAATTTCTAAGAGTTTAGATTAATGAATTGTATCTCATCAAACTATTGCACGCAATGTTATTATTGATTGCTCATAGTTTGTCGTACACATTCTTCTCTGAAGTATCACATACAGCACTATGATTTGCAAAGGGATATAAATTTAATGATTCGTTTCTCGAAAGAGTAAGATGGATCTTGTTTGTATACCAATGTAATATACTAAATCACATATCTTTCCTTTACGTTCAAATACTTTTGTATATATGCGATCTTTTCGTAGACATCAAAATCCATATCATGATCAGGTATCAGGTGAAGAGCGATACTACTGTAATACCAGTGCGTATATATCCGAAATATAACTAGGTCTCTCTCAATGATGACCAAACTTGGTTGACGTGCGTGTTTCAAATATATTGGTACCAACGTACTTGAACTAATATGATATTGCTACAGAGTGGCCACATATATAGATTATGATATTAAGATGCTTGTAATTTTCGAATGACGTGTGTATATATATAATGCAGATGATAAAATCAAACAGCTATCAAGATCACCCTATTTCTTTCCATGCTTCTCACGAACACTTGCTGCCAATTTCCTTAATTCCAATATACTCTTTGGTACAACGGTTTCATCATCATTCTTCTGATGATTGTTATGCTCAACTTTCAACGAGTTTTGAACAACTTGTGCATAGGTCGGTTTATTCAAGACCAACTGTGGAGAATTCATTGATTGGTTGGCAAACGTCACATTGGACAAACCAGAAATATTACTCCCAGAGGTAGTGTCGTTTAAAAAAGAAGGAGTTTGTACCAGATCACTTGATTTTGGTTTGGGTGTACTATAAATCTTGAACTTCTCTTTCCCCTTTTGAGAATCATCTTTGAAGATTTGTAATTTCTTCTTACCATTACCATTGCTGTTATTATGATCACTCGATAACAACCTAGGTAATTTTTTAGCTTTTGGTGATGCCTCAATGTGTTTTTGGAAATGCTTGAAAAACTTCTCGTTTTGTTCCCTTTTAGACTTGTGGAGCTTGTTCAACTTTTCATTTGAATCAGCTTCTTTATATTCATCGACGATCCCATTACTTCTCTGTGACATTAAATGCTTCTTTTGGCTATATCTGACATTGTATTCACCCTTGGCGGTCAATTCATACTTCAAGCCAACATTGTTGATGATCCTTTGCAATGTTTCACTGACTTGTAGATCCTGATCAATTTTCAACACTTTAACATTCAAAATATATCCATTAGAGCACGAAATGCTTGAAAGACCCAATTCGTTCAATATAGCACTGGTGGTCACCTTATTATTGCCCTTTTGTAATTCCCAAAACACAATTAAAACTTCAAATTTGTAATTGCAGTTTAATGAGATACCATTAATTAATTCCTTCAACACTAATCGTTGTTCTCTTATCTTGTCAATCCCATCACAACTGAAAACCAATAGATTAACATCATTAAACAACAATGGATCAAGCTCATTAGACATTTTAATTTTCAGTTCTATGGAGTTTCTGTTCAAAGTTGTCTCCCTTTCACCTTTCCCCAGCCCAAATTTATTACCAATGAACACCGATCTGGTGGATTTAGGATTTTGCGTGAATATTAAAACTTCAAATTTATCAAATGAAGTGAACGATCTAACATTTTCAATAAGGTTCCCATAATCGACACATGAGATATCGTAGCCCATCGAAGAGTGATTCTTGATTAATGATGATTCGTTTAGATGGCTTAAGCTTTGTGTTCCAGTTTCATCCATAGAAATAGAAATATCACCAACTTTGTTCAACTTTTTCCTTTTTAAAACAACTTTAGGTATCCCAAATGTTTTAGACACTTCAACAAATTCTTCCCTTTTTCTTTTCTTCAAGTCAAATTTCTCTTTAGATTTTTGTGCAATCTCTGCCACCTTGTTAACAAGTAACCTTTTCAACCTGAATTGATTGAAATTGCTTGATAATATCTCCAACGTTTCAAAATAGATCAATTCACCAATAAATGCATCGAATAGACCTTCACTGAATGTTTTCAAAATTGTTTCCTTCTTTACAAGTTGGTTACGTTTTGCATCAATTAATGGCTTGATGATCACTTTTTGCAATTCATCCTTCGAGACACTATCAATGAGTTTATTAGCCAGTGATAATGATAAAGAATCAACCAACATCGATTTTTGTTTTTGAGCTTCAATCTCTAGTCGTCTTTTTTCTTCCTCCTGTTCTTTCAATAGTTTCAGTTCAGCCTCTTTTCGTCTTTGCGCCTCCAATTTTTGTTGCTCTATTTTCTTCTTCAATAAATTTGCCCTCTCTTCGTCCTGCTTTTGTTTTTCGAGTTCTCTTTGTTGTCTTTCAAGCTCTATTTGTCGCTTTTCATCGTTTACTGATGTACCATTTGTATCAATAGAGATTTGTTTCGATATCAGGTTTGTTTGATCAATCTGACCGCTATTTGTATCAGTCGATGGCTGAGAGAAAAATGAACCAATATTTTGCTCTGGTGCTTTATCGTTCAATCTGTAGTTGTCAGTGAGTCCCTTTACATCATTTCCAGCTTCAATAAGCTGTTTGAAAGAACCAACATTTGAATCAAATTTTTCGAAGAATGCCTGTTGTAATGGTTTTTGGTCAGGTATCAAGTGTGATACGTATTTCAATGATAAGATATCGACCGATAAAACATTTTGCTCGGTGACCATCTTGATGTCATAATATTCACAGAATGTTTCCAGCTCTTGAACATTGTTGAATGATAAAAGATCAACAAGGTAATCCACAGGATATGGTTTCGATTTCGCATGCAATGACTTTTTAAGTGATTTGAGTGCGTAAAATCTAATCTCGTTCAAATAAATTTCCAACAAATACGAGATCAATATTGGTATTGATCCCCTTGAATAGTTTGAGAAAAATGTTTTATAAAGATCAGCAACATTTTCTGTGGGTTGGAACCCACGTTCAACAATATTCACTTGGACCATATTTCTAACGTTCAGTGCTAGTTGAACCCTATCGTCATTCAAGATATCAGATGGGAAGCTTTGAATCTCTCTGTCCAGCTCTGGATCTCTCAATTGACTGATCAGGTAATAAGCTCTAAATTCAGCTTCATTAGGTGGTATTATCCCTCTTGACCTATACTCCGAGTACATTTCGGATAAAGATTTCAAAGCCTTGTTCATTTGCTCCAATTCTTGTTGCTGAGAAAATTCGGATCTTGTCTTTGCCATAACATGAAGCGTCAAGATATGAATTCTAACAATTTTCTCATTACAATCCAAGGCCTCAGGTCCGATATAGTTCTGATATGTGAAATCTTGACGGATCGATCTAGTTCTATCCCAAATGAACGACTGAGCCTCTGGAAGTTGGTTTAAAGTATTATTGATAATATAGTCCAAGGTTTGGTGTAGAATTTGCGGAGGTCTAACATCAGATGGCAGTGGAGGAGGTTGACCAGCTGCTGGTCTTGAAAATGATTTGATTGCCCGTTCAGGTGAGATTTTCCCAGTTGTGTCGTCTTTTTCATATTTTCTAACATCATTTTCTATAGATCTTCTAATTCTTTCATAGACCGGACACATCTGAAGGCATGAACCTTGGAACGAGATTGCATCTTCCAACGATTTTCTAGTGTCTTCTTTATCCACCAGTCCCTTCTCTTCCATGATGGACCGCTCTTTATCTCTCATTTCTTGGAAGTCTTCATAAAGTGTCGAAACATCACGAGCTTTACTCTCTAGATCAAGCATCTTTTGTTGATTAGCCCTATCCCATTCATCCTGATGAATAGGTCCAGCTCTCATACCGGGGCTTTGATAGACCAGGGACTTCGGTGTAGGTCTGTTCTTATGGCTGTACTGGTGGAATTGCGATAGATCGCCATGGAATGCACCTATAGACTGATTCAGCCCTGTATCTTGTCCAATATTGTTGTTGATACTCGAACAAGTTTGAGATAAATTGCCGGGCTGCCTGCCCTTTTGAAAGACATTGTGAGTTGTGAATGGACCTGCAGAGAACCCATTGGCCACCTGAGGGTTTGAGCTCATGGCAACGGACAGCATTCAGTGTGTTGCTTGTACCTGATTTGCAACTGTGATGTCAATAGCATTTCCATAGTAATACATAGTGGTGATAATATTGACGTCTCTGGGAAGCAAAACATCCGAACACCTGAGTCTAGCTTCTTTTGTAGACTAGTCTCTGACTACTCTGGTCTAGTCTTAGACTGTTTGGAGACTCGATTAATAAGCTGGGCCTTTTCGGGACTAGGTAAAAAACCAACAGACGAACAATCGACTAATTTAACAAGCAACAATTGCCGTCAATTATCAACATCATCGCCGCTTATTTGATCCTTCTTTCGCATAGAGCTCGTGCCATAGACCTGAGGAGATACATTGCAATTCAAACCTTTGAAAAAAAAACAGCTGTTCACGCCTGAGAGCAATCTTGTGGAGTTGGAATTATTGAAATACCAAACGCCATAAAACCATCAGTGTGGAATACATTCATTAGGGAACAATAAAACCATTTTGGTAGAAGATTACCAGTTTGGAGACAGTCGCTGCGATTGAACGGTATAAATGCACCAAGGAAACACCATCAACAGCTCCTCCACGAGCCACGAGAATGAGGAAGACGCGCATACCTCAGATATCACAAAGCCGTCTACAATGAGCAACGAACAGCCACAAGCCAGCACGGTACCTAGTACCAAAGTGGAGACACAGTCGAGTTCCTTACCTAAGAATCCATCTCAAGTGCAATTAAACAAGAAGAAGGATCTGATAAGGCCTCTATTCTCCAGATCGAGTACTAATGACAAGGCCATTAAACCACAAGCTACTAACAAGAGCATGATTGTGGAGACAGAAACAGTGGATGCTTCCAAGGCCCCTTCCGTGACACTACCGATTGCCTCGTCGTCTAATGTCATGAATAATGAACTTCTAGCGAATGCTGGATCGCTGACAAACAATGCAGCTTCTTTGAGAAGCAAAAAAAGCACATTGTTTATTGAGCCAAATACACAACAGGCAGTTCAACTCACAAACGCACCAGCGCAAGTGATAACCCACGAGGATAATGATATGGCAAGTATCGATGGATCCATTAGAAACACAAACAAAAAGCTGAATCCATCTGAGAGTCACCTGAATGTGTCAAAACCAGGGGTCACTAAGGCCGATTTCTTTGCTGCTAAAATTGCCAATGCAGTGGGGGATGCATCCGATTCAGACTCTGAGGAAACATTTGTTTATGAAAGCGCACCGGATGCTATCACCTCTTCTAACACCCTGCCCGTCAAGGCATCTACTTTGTCATGTGCTGCCAACTCCGTTAATCCAATAGCCTTGAGGAAAATTTCACAAAGAAATATAAGTATGCCAGTGATGCCCTCTTCTGCTCAACAACAACAACCATACTCCCCTATAGCTGCTTCCAATATCATCATAACAAACGAAGAGTCTAAAGAGCGTGACAATGATACAGCCGAAGAATCTGACATCAGTAATGCAAATAGTACTGTCACGCCGAGTAAGGTCAAACAGGCACCACACGCAGAGCAACAAGGCAAACCACAGGATAGTACACTGGAATCTGGATGGAAAAGCACAATTAGTAGTACTGAAGGCGAAAAACTTGAAAAATCACAAGTCAACTCACTTTCTCAGTCCCCGGTAGAGGAAATCTCACCAACTCGCAACACAAGTAATGGCAATAACAATAACGACAGTGGGCCTTTTACATCTCCAGTTGATGGGACTCCAGACAGGAATTACAACAATGCTGTGAGAACGTTTACCAAATATAATGGTGGTGCTAAAGGGTCTAGAAAATCAAGCACTACAAGTTTGATAAGGGAGAGTAGAAAGAACCAGTTGAGAACGACGACTTCCAAATTATTTGAAACTAAGGGAAGCTCACTAAGGAGATATTCTGGTGTGCCCGATGATATTAACATTGAAGATTACATTGATCAATACGATGAAGAACACGAGCTGGAGAACAATGGGTATGTTGATCCGTATGATTATGATGATTATGACGATGAAGATGAGGATGAGTTAACGCCTCTAAATGTTCATAATGCGAATGGGAATCTGCGTTATGGGAGTGCAAGAAACATTTATGGGAATGGTAAAAAATCACAAACTTTCCAGTCGACTGCTGATTCCAATAATGTATTTGGTCAGGGTTTTGGAGGGGATGGCAACAATGAAGGAGCAGCATCAACAAAGAGTCCGTTGAGACATACGAGTTCGAAATCTTTGAAAAATACTAGAAGAACACGGAAACAATCTCAACAGAGACAATACTCACCACATAATTTTTACAATTCCAAGAAAAATTCCAAGATCCAATTACTCAAAAATTTTATCTACTTCTTTGGACTGATGGTTTTCCTCTTAGTTTTCGGCTTTGTTGCTGGATTCCTGTTGGCCACGACTAAGGATTTACAAGACGTTAGTATCTTGTCAGTTCAGGATGTTATTGTATCATATGATGAATTAATGTTTGATTTGCAAGTTGGTGCTTTCAACCCTGGGTTCATCACAGTGGAGATTAATGATATTGAGCTTGATATATTTGCGAGATCATCACATACGAATGATCCTGATTATATACAGGCTGTTTATTTGGATAGTTCGAAGAAGAACATGGAGACATTACTTCTTGGTTCAGTCTCGAAATTTGAAACACCTTTAGAGTTTTCCGGTGGGTTCTTCAATAGAAATCATACTGTGTCTAAAGCCGGTGTTAAATTGATCCATCCTGGGCAAAATTCCACTGATGATGATGACGACAATGACCCAAACCACAAGATTGAGAATGATACAGATAAGTGGAGATCTATAATCAATCATCCATTTGATTTGATTGTTCGAGGGAGTCTCAAGTATTCGCTTCCGTTTTTCCATACAGATAGGTCTGTTCCTGTGACGAAGACTGTTACTATTGATACTACGAAATTGAAAAAGAAACAGAGAAGAATATTGAGCAGTGATTGATAAATTTAGTCTACAAGTCCGTTATATAGTTTGCTTAAACCAGATTTAAATAGAAGAAATATATTTAATCAAAAGTTTCCTAGTGTGATATATGTTGTTGTGTTATGTACATGATAATGATATCTAATTTTCATTTGCCCCCTTTTGTCAGCTACCCGTCTTTTTTTTTCAAGCGTATTATAAATTAAAACTGTTGGGCTCTATCCAAGGATGATCCGATATCCAATGATCTCTTATCATTGACTCTCTGGATATACGATCTAATAACACGAGGATCCGCTTTCAAAGTCCGTAGCAGTTCTGTCTGCACAGGTCCACTGGCATCGAACAGCATTAGGAATCTATGACCTTGGAAATGGTGGTCTTGGTCCTTCTTGATGATTTTAGGTAAAGTTTCATTACCCATTGATTGTATCTTACGCACGACACCTCTGTTTTGTATGATCAATCTTCCGAGAGTAGTGGCGACTTCTTTGGCTTCCCTGGCGTGTTCCAATGGGTTGACGATACGCGCAATGGCGACTAGTTCATAGAGCATCTTGTTTGAGTTGTGGTGTTGTAGTGCTTTTGGAATTAAACGTCAATAGCTTTGTTAGTAGTCAAACTTTTTCAGTACAATCGTCAATGGGTTTCGCGAATTTGTACTACAAGAATAATCTCATAGAAATTTGAAATTTGACATCAACAATCAACAGCGATTGGACTTTGTCTACGAGGTGTTGATCACTCTGTTTCCAGTTGTCTGAATTAGGATATCGTCCATGTGAACTATGACTGATCTTGCGAAGGGGCCTATAATCAGTCTTCTAGTCTTACGAACCCGAGCATAGCTTTTCACAAAAAGTTTGAACTCCTCGGGTCATAATACTAGACCGTTACAGATTACTCAACAACACACTGTACGGTTTACAATTCTAATGATTGATTTTTATAGATAGAAAGACAGTCTTGTTTATAAACCAGTACAATACCACAGTTTTTCCTAAAGATCAGACGTAATTTTCTGTAGCTTTAACCACTTCACCTCATAAGTCGGACGTGGTCATCTGAGATCGGTCTTAAAGACCTTACATTGACTATAGAGTATGTCTTTATACAGCTGGACACTGCTTCTTCTAATGGATGTGAAGTACTCTGTGATCAATTAATCTATGTGTAGAGCATAAACTCCGTGTATAACCGACCCGCGAAGTGGAAGTTTAATGGTATGAAAATCATCAAGCAATTATTTTAAAGATGCTGATCGATCATCAAATGGTCAAACCAGCTAACTTAAATGCACTCTCAAGACCCGGATTGTTGTCCGAAATACAACTTGTGGATTCTAGAAGTTTAATCGCACCAAGGCTAACAAATCTCAAGAAAGTTCTTAAATCTCTTGTAAAATTGAGTTGAGCTTAATGATCTGAAAAATACATTCCTTAAGCTTCAATTTTAAGATGTTAAATACAAGATACAATTGACTTTCATAGAGACTATACACTCAATTGTACCGATATATGTAACTCCAATGATTCAATTTCCGAAAGAATGGTTGAACTTGTCTATATATCAATACAATATCTGTTTTCTACATTGACTCGTATATGTCTATTGAATAAGGTTAAGACAGTTATTCTATTTAGTTCATTTATACTATAACTATAGCGCATGTAAGGAATATTTTACATATGGATCTAAAGGTCTCCAGCTATATGATTAGAGCACATGATGTATCAAGACTTTTGTATATAGTCATAAGCTATTTGCGGATCAAGTAATTATGAGGAGATGGTTAACTACCCCATGTGATAATACATGGATATCTATATAATGCAATCAATCAGTTGCAGGGTATGTCCCACTTTCTATTTGTACTTCAAACCGCGCAATTATGACTGCCTCTATTCTTATCCAGTGAAGTTCATATGACTTCAAGATCATACTAGAAATGTATTGAGATCGGGCCGGTGAGCATTTCAAATCCGATCACAGCAAGGATAGTGGACTATGTATATATTTAGCAAATAAATCATTGACAACACCCGTTAAAGCACTATACACACAGCGTTTTGCTCCTTATTCGTCATTCTAACCATTTAAGCTCATGCCTATAATATGCGAATGAATTGTTTGTTGATATCGCGCAATTTCCTGGTACATTCTCCTGAAAATCACTTGACAAACTCATCTTAATTCTTACTACAAAATCAACCACAATTTTAACAAAGGGGGCAATATCCGGGATTCATATTTTAAAAGCACCATATCGAAAGAGACCATTTTTAGACGACTGGCTCCTTTAAGATTGGGTTCGAATAACAGTAAAAGGAACCAGTATCACTCTGAGTATGATCTGTATATACATACAAATATGTTTCACACATCACAACTCAGCAAATATGATATTATATGAGTATAACTCCAATGATCCAGTTCTTCAAATAGACACGGTCTTGCCTTATATCTCAGTACAATAACAAGCTAATTCCTTTCCAATAGTGACTTGTAGTAGTAATATCTTATTAGACGGTTGTTTATCCTTCCTCGGCCCGCGGGATGAACTCACCCCTAATGATTTTTCGCGAATTCCTCCTTCTTCAAATTGACAGACTGTTACAATAAGCAGACGGTATACGATCTGGAAGATAATTGGATATCTCTGAAATAGATTAGATTACTGTTACAATGGCCAGTGTGGAAAAAATTATTGGTGATATCATTAGGGATACTCCAGTTGGGGAGGTGAGTAAACAGTCAAGATTGTCTTTTTGAAAATCAATGTACTAACTTATTGAATATAAGTTATCAAAAGTTGTTGAAGGTGAGTGTCATTATATGACTATGTGAGATGTAAGGTGTTCATATTACTAACTTATTCGAACTGTTATAGACCTCAAGTTAATAGTGGACAAGAACATTGATCATGAATTGAGCAAGGCCATTGAAGAGTACAACTTGGTTAATTTCCAAAGTGTCATTGTGCAAGGGGAACCAATCATCATTTCCCATCATAATCAAATTGCACCAGGTACATTCGAATCCAAGAGACATGGTGTTCAATTCAAAGTTGACCACTTGTCATTGAAATCGCATGATATCGAAACTATTACGACAAAGTCACACAAGATTGATGCATCGCTAGGTCAATACGTTGAGGACCAATATACGAATGGTGAATATTTGATAACGGATGATGACAAGTTGCTAATAAAAGGTTTCAAGTCAAGTCCTGGTAATTATTGGACCGGTTCCTGGAGATCCGAGTACGATTTGAGCACAGGTCAAGGTTCAATCACCATTGATGTTCATTATTACGAAGATGGGAATGTCCGATTACAAAGAGTCAAGACTGTTGAATTTGACACTTCCAATGCTGTGGCCAGTATTGCTCAGGAGGAGAATAAAGTGCAGTTGAGTTTAAACAGAGAATTCTCCGAATTGAATGAACAAGTTTTCAAAAGTTTGAGAAGACAATTACCAATTACAAGATCCAAAATTAATTGGGGTAAAGCCATTGGGAATTATAAATTGGGTAAGAACATAAACTCATAAAAAATTTCATTATATAAATTTGTATATGGTATAACAGATAAAGAATCCTACTAGTGTCATTCCAACGTATTTCCAAATCGAATTACCAGCAGCCATGGATCTCGTTAATCTGGAAGAAGTATCCTTAATGTTTGTCGAAAGGTTATGGAACTGCGTTTCCAATGTTTCCAAAATACTAGAATTAGCCGCATGTTGTTGAATATCACTATTTATGTTTCTGAAAATGGATAGCTTGTTTGCCAATTCATCAAACCTGGCATTGTTCTGACCCCTCATTTCGTTAGTCTTTTGAGCAGACTGAGTTGTGTGAATATCATGTACATACATCCTGCTCTACCTGGGCATAACGGTTAGACATGGTTTTGTATTCTGTTGTGGAGTGTTTGTCTATAGTAATGTTGTATTATTGAATGTATATATAGCCTCACTTTGTTTTGATATCAATAATCTGGTCCGGGCACAGAGCTATAAACTACTGAACTCTGGGATCATATTATTCTTTATCGGGATAATTTAGATATGATCTGAATCGTATATTAGGATGTGATAGATGATACTGACTCCTGACTGATGACCATTCGCTAATCTGAGCGTCACGTCACCGCTTTTAAATTCCACTACAAGATACTAAATGTATAAAGACAGAATATAACTTTCATTACGGGTTAGTATATATAGCTCTAGATATTATTGATACGTAATAATATCCAGTGTCACATCATCCATAGACATTGTTTATAGCTCAGAGTAGATCTTGGTGTAAAGTTTTTCAATCTTCATAATTAAATCAAGATTAGGCGAACTATTTTCATCCCGATAAACATGTCTGAATGTGCACTGGAACTCATATCAACTATGGTTATTATTCACTTACTCTGTATCAAATTGTTAGTTATGATGAACTGTACTGTAAATCAACTCGTGATATACCACTGCTTATAAAGAGTATATCAGACATAAAAATTGGTCGCATGCTACCAGAGGCCCATAGTGAAACTAGGCGTGTTTCGAGTCACTCCAGCGCTAGATCGCAAATTATATCATCATGTAAGCGTTTAAGCTGTGGATCAATTGGTTCATTGATTGGGTGTGTTCACTTACCATTCACTGACTATTTCATCTTGTTATAGTGTTTCTCTAATGTTGTGGTAGTAGAAAGGAATTGTTATTTACTATGAAATTTATCGTCCACTGTTTTTTTCCTCTGTGTGAAAATCAATGAAAATTTGTTTGTAATGGATTTTTAGGGCTGTGATTTTAGGGCTTTGGGAATAACTGTCATGTGATTTGAAGATGAAGTCACATGATATTGATGTGTCCACCCCATCCAGACACCACTTGTGAAATTGTTTTGTTTTTCATTTTAATTTCATTTGTTTTTTTTTTGGTTGACGCACACACAGAGAAGCCATCCGCCTAATTTTTCGCATCCAGCCAGCCCAGCGCGCCTCTGCCTACCGTGGAGCTCAATTCAAAGCCACGTAAATTCCATTCGCGAAACAGTCACAGCTGGCACGCACCGGAGACTCTGGAATTTTCAATTTTCGTCAATACCCAAAAATCTATATTGAAAATATCAACACCTAGTCTTGATAGTAGTAATACCTAGCTCATATACAAAGCACCCAGGAAATAATGTCTACCCAAACATCTGTCAAAGCTAGTAACTGGAGATTGGTCGAAGTTGGCCGTGTTGTCCTTGTTAACAAAGGTACATACGCTGGTAAATTAGCCACCATTGTTGAAATCATTGACCACAAGAGAGTATGTTGAAACAAGAACTGGAGGAATAGTGAAGGGATGGAAATAGAGAACATAAGAGATATACATATGAATAAGTGAGAGAATATGAACTATTTTACGAGGCAATATCAAGTGAATTTGAAGGATTACAGATTTAGTGAGATACAGTACTATATGGATTCAAGAGGCACAGAGTATTCAGTATCAAGAGATCTTAGAGGCACAGGAGATCACACATCACAGAATGAAACATAGAAGAAACACAGCAAAGAGACACAGAACATCAAAGGAGGAATCATCGTAGACAAGTATCACAGATATCAACCAAACATGGAAAATACTAGGAAGACCACATCAAAGATAAGAACAGCAAGAAGTACAATCACACATCATATCTCTATCATCCCATCTCTATCATCCCTTTACTCACAAACACACTATGTACAGACTACTAACAACTTTATTTCTAGGCTTTAGTTGATGGTCCATCCACCGGTGTCCCAAGACAATCCATCTCTTTGGCTCACGTTGTCTTGACCCCATTGACCTATGCTTTACCAAGAGGTGCCAAATCCGCCACCGTTGCTAAGAAATTCGAAGCTGCCGGTGTCGAAGCCAAATGGGCCTCCTCATCATGGGCTAAGAAGATTGCTCAAAGAGAAAGACGTCGTGCTTTGACTGATTTCGAAAGATTCCAAGTCTTGGTCTTGAAGAAACAAAAAAGATTTGCCGTTAAAAAAGCTGTCGCTAAGGCTTGAATAAGTCTAGCAGCTTGTAAATGTTTGTTATTATTATAGGGTTCCACACGTTTTTTAATATAAAGTCTTCATGAAATTAAATCAGAACTACTAGTAGTAGATACATATATAGTATTATCATCATTTCATTATATTAGTACATAGAATCAGTGACCAGCTTGTTCCAGTTTGGATTTGAGGTAAGTGGTCAACAGATTAACATCCACTCGAGTCTCAGGTTTCTCATCAAAGATCTTGTTCACCAGTTCGAAGGCCTTTGGTGGTAAGTTAGACAGGAACTCAAACGATGGAGCAACAGGGGCAGCTGGTACAGCGGTAGTGGTAGCAGCTGGCACAGCAGTACTAGCACTTGGAACTGGCGACATGTCTTGGATCAACTCTTCCTTAACAACATAAACGATAAACAACTTCTCATCACCATCATCAACATGGAAATTCTCAAACTTGGAGAAAAATCTCGGTTTAGAACCAGCTGTAATAGGTATCAAGTATGAATCCTTGATGAAACTCTGTTGTCTATTACTCTTAACCACTCCACATTTCGATCTTGAATGGAAATAATCAAATAATTTCCTAAATGACTTACCATTCGACTCTGTGCTTTTCAATTCCAAAAGGATCAATTTCCTAGAATCAGCAAGTTTACGTATATAATCATCCGCTCTCCTCAAGTCTAACCGTCCTTCGATCTCCAAGGGCATATTAGCGTCTAATAACCTTGATGTAACTTTGTTCAATAGTTCATTAGTCAATGTAGAATTAACCAACGCAACTTGACTGGCAAAATTCGTAACACCAACGAAAATGGTTTGTCCTTGCCATATGGACTGATTGTAAGGGACATACTCTTCAATAACATACTCGTCATCCCCCTCCTCTTCCTCCTTGGTATGATGATTCTGTGTTTGCCTCTCAGTCTCACCCAAGATTTGTAATAATGCTTCATCCTCATGAATAGAATTAGATCTATCCCTCCCTTCACGATCATTACCAACTTGATCAATCACCTCACTCTCAGCACCTTCACCATTTGTCTCATCATGTTGAGGATACTCGAAATCATCTTCATAACTATGAGTATGGTGGTTATTATAGCTATGCAACGTAGTAGCAGAGGGTTTACGTACAGTGGTCTCAGATTCAGTGAACTTCTTTTCATCTGTATCAAACGTACTTATCCCCACGTTGAAATCACTGTATTGAGGATTAGAAGAGCTCGTATCCTCATTCTCAATGACAATATCACCTTTATGTGTTCTTCTAATATTAGATTTTTGTGGTGCTTCCAATGTAGCCAACGTCATTGATTCTTTAATGGCTTCTTCTTTTTCCTTCCTCAAATCAGGGTTCAACAATTCACTAACGGGCATCTTGACCAACTTTTTAAATGAAATATGCTTATTTATAATGGATTTCCTCAATTTAACATTTTTTTCATCTTTAACATTAACAAAGATTCTGGTACTGACCTCTTTATAATCACGAGTCAATCTCTGCGTCTCAGGATTGTGATAAATGGCACATAGTTCCTCTTCAAGCTTTTCGGCCCATTTCAAGCATAGTTGATCCAATGTATCTGTTTCATGAGGAACAATTGTACCTGGAACCAATAATTTGGCAAACATTCCTTGAAACCTCTTTTTCACAGCTTCTCTCATCTTTAAATCAATATCACCCATTGATGCCTTGGAGGTGGAAGTGCCAGAAGAAGGTTTAGTGGAACTTCTTCTGGACCTCTTATGTTGTGCGGCTTCGTCCTCGTGTGTAGCATGCTCATCTTTAACAGACGATTGTCTAGTTCTCTTCTTCAAAGGCTTCTTCTCTTTAAACTCAGACTCATCTGCTGATAATTGATCATCATCTGAATTAACTTGGTCTTCATCCAATTCCGCCTCTTCGTCATCATCCTCTTCTGGTATTGGTGATTTCTCAAGGTATTGCTGCTCATCATCATCATCAGCACTATCATTAGAATTAGCTTTAGTCTTACGAGCCTTTGATGTCTTGTTGGACGCAGCAGCCTTCACAATCTTCTTGCTTTTCTTCTTGTTCTTCTTTAGCATAACAGTTTCAGGGTCCAGCTCAAAAGTCAGGTCCTTATATAAAACATTATCAGGATCACAAACATTACAAGTATAGTTGTCTGGAACTTTTGTTTTACCTAATATACACTCTGTATGTTGCCAAGTTTGACACTCCTCGCATTGAATCATATCGCCATTATCCTCGTCTTCGTCGTAATTGTCGTCAGTGGTCCCACAGACAGTACACAGCACTTCCCCGTCATCATCGTCATCCCCATCACCATCATCAACATCAATAACTTCCACAACCTCCTTCTTGCCTCTGCGACCACTGGCCAAAACTTTCTCATAGTCCACCTGGTTCGCCAGCCTGGCGTTCTGCCCTTTGTTGGCTCTCGAAGAACGACGGATCTGACTCATAGCGCCATACAATTCAATCTCGTTCAATCTTGCAACGGCTGTGTTGTCAAGTTCTTAGTAAACAAAGATTCCCTTTTAGCATGTAAAATTTCGTAGAGGGGCGCTTTAACTTCCGGGAATAGTCACGTGTGAAACTGCCCTCGAATATCCTTCCACTCTAATCCGAGGCTAGATCATGTGATATAACCTTCAAATTCCGGTATAGTCACATGACTCTTTTTTTTCGGAGCTTTCGGAACTTTCTGTTAATTCCGTTTTGCCGTCATTTTTTTTTTTAATTCTCTGAATAAATTCGCGAAAAGTTCTCCTATTTATTTTTTTATATTTATAAAAAAAAAGAATCTTTTTGTTTGTTTATCGTTTGACATTTTTACAGACAGACATATCAACCAATAAATTGCACCAACAACACCAACAAGAAGTACAACAAACCACAGACTGCAATCATCTCCAAAGCTTTGATACAAACCCAAGAAAATCTCTCATAATTATGTCTCAACTGGTAAGACTGTTCCAACAGTACTTCCTCAGTGAAAAGCAAAATGGCGTTACCATTGCGGACCTTGATCTACAATTCAATATCAAAATATCCATTGAACGCTTGAAGAAACATGAGTTTACCAGAAATGAAATCATTCACTACTCTACAATGGCGTTCTTCCTCACTGTGGGACTATGTCTTAACCAATTCCCAATATTGCTCAAAGCGCTAATCGTTTCTACATTCATACTATCGATGCTAGTACCAATCACTTCACAATTTATCGTTAATGCATTACCAATCTTGGCCTGGCTAGCCTTGTTTTTCAACTCTAGAAACTTGAAAGCCACTTATAGACCACCAATCTCGGTTAAAGTGTTGCCTGCCGTGGAGACCATCTTTTACGGTGACAACCTCAGTCAAATATTGGCAAGTTATACAAGTTCCTTATTTGATATTGCCGCTTGGTTACCATATGGTCTAGTCCATTTCGCCTTGCCTTTTGTCACTGCTGCTTTAATCTTTTTATGGGGTCCACCTACCGCTTTGAGATCATTCGCTTTTGCATTCGGTTATCTAAATTTGTCTGGGGTTGTCATCCAAATCCTTTTCCCAGCTGCTCCACCTTGGTATAAGATTATTCATGGGTTGGATCCTGCTAATTATTCGATGCTTGGTTCCCCAGGTGGGTTGGCAAGAATTGATGAAATCTTGGGGATTGATATGTATACCACTGCTTTCTCCAAAACATCACCAGTTGTCTTTGGTGCATTCCCATCCTTACATTCGGGTTCAGCTACTATGGATGCTCTATTTCTGGCTTGGTTGTTCCCAAAGGCATTCCCAGTGATCTGTGTGTATGTCTTGTGGCTATGGTGGTCAACAATGTATTTGACACATCATTATTTCATTGATTTGATGGCTGGTTCATTCTTGGCATTTGTTGTTTTCCAATACACAAAGTACAAACATTTACCTTTACAAGAGGCCACTGCTAAAAACCGTTGGTCATACACTCAAATCATCAAACCAAACATGTGGTCCTTGGATCCATTATCATTGGCTCCTGAAAGCGATGTTGAAAATCAAGTCTTCTCCTCTCAAAGAGCCATTAACAATATCGAATTGAATGTTATTTCAAGACAATCAAGAGGTAACATTCATGAAGAATCTGAATCAACTTCACCAGCCCTATCTGTTTTTGAAAATGATGCTGAAGTGCCAAGATCATTTTCAAGAGCTTCCAACACATCCAACACATCTGTGGAAAGCCAATTTGATATGTCTATTCCAATCATTAACTCTAACGCAAAGGCAAGAGTTGATTAAAATAAAATCATAATGCAATATTACACTTAATCTCGTTTCAAGACATACACACATACACTCACACTCACACGCACATGACTACATAATTTTACGAGGATTATAATTTATGTGTGCTTTCACACATACCTCTGGAAAATCCTCAGCTACTTCATACATATAATAGATGTTATAATTAATGGGTTTATTTGCAACATGTAGAGAGACATTTAGTCATTGATCTGCACTACAATTAAGATCTTCTTATTTGTATGTATATTCATCCGAAAATCAAAGTAAAAGTAGACAGAGATTCATCTTAAGCAGTCGCATTGAATTCACCTTCATCCAATTTAGTCAATTTCAATGGTTTACCCATGACTCTGAAATAGATATCTTTAACATCTTCAGTGACACTTTCGAAATGAGAGGTGGCATCATAAGATTTTGAAATGAAAACACCATCCTTGGAACCATCTTGCAATGGTTCGAAAATTTCACTAATCCCCATAAAAGTGTGTTCAAAATTGTTGATACCTAATAATTTGAAAGCTGCTTGAAGTTGTAAATGAGGTGGTTGATCACCTTCGATGATTGTGGAAACAATGGCAACGTTTTTACCCTTTGGTGCGACTTTATGTTCAGACCCGATAAGGGCAATGTAAATATCATTTTCACGGTTACATTCTTTACCAGTGATGATGATTTGTCCAGAAGTTTCACCATTTTTCAAAGGTAATTGGTTCAAAATCGAAATTGTTCTGATTAATTTTTGAGTCTTGGAAACTTTATCAGGGAAATAAGTTGGATCAGCAATGATGATTTTAGACTTGGTTGTTTGAATTTCACCATCCAATTCAATTTTCAAACCTTCCACTTTACCCTCAGAGTCATAGAGGATTTCCTTAACAGGGGTACCCAACATGAAAGTACCACCATAGATAGCACTTAATCTACTGAAACCTTGTGGTAATTCACCCAATCCGTATAATGGGTATAGGTATGGAGATTTACCAAATCTGGCAACACTCTGAACGTAAAGGATGATTCTTTCAATGGCTGGACGTGCAGGTTGTTGTAAATAAGAGTCGTTATCATAAAGAGCCATGGCATGACCAATGAAATTCTTGGTACCTTCTTCTAGACCAAATTTATTGTAAACGGCATCTGTGGTGTCGACATCAAGGTTTAAACCTTTGTGAGTCGAAGTTTCATCCTCTTTGTATTGAGCAACCCATTGTAAGAAATTCTTTAATCTTCTCTTTTCAAATAACCCAATTAAAGATGAGCTAATAGCTTCGTATTCAGTAGCTGGAACTTTTGAGATCTTGTTGTAACGATGAACATAGGAACCATCAATTTGTTTAAATTCAACGTATCTGGTAACATTGGTGTGCACAAGAATATTGGTTAATTCACCATTAGCCATCAAGAATTTTGGAATTAAATCAATACACCAGTCACGAGAACGACCCAAGGATTCATCTGGAGTTTTACCTGGCTTGAATTTTTCATACAACTAAAGAAAAAGTATCTGTGTCAGTGAAAAAGTTCTTAAAATATGGCACATTCGGGAAGCAATTTATACATACCTGTTGCAAATTCAACGAAGCAGATTCACCACCGTAGTAGTCCTGACGGTCGATATGTAGCACTTTCTTTCCTTCCACAGATAGCAACCCGGACAAGACACATTCGGTCAAACCTCAATTGGCAGTTAGTACATGAATAAACATTCCCTCTTTTATAAATGATGGCGCTTACCGGTCCCTATTTTGATCCTGTGTTAGTTTGCTGGACGATATTTGAGCATTCAACGCTGCCGCCGTGTACAGATCATGCTGACAGTTCTTCCTCTGAGCTTAACTTACCTAGCACAATAACGTCGTATTCTTCATCCATTTTGTGTGGTTCAATTGTGTTTATAGGATGTTGCTATGAAGCAGATCGTCCTGGCTCAACTGATAATGTTGAAGTGTCCTTAAACGAAAACAGAGCAACATTTTACAGAACACATTCGCGAACTAGTTCTGGTGGGACGGCCCGCGGTAAACCTCGGCAGGTAGTCGGCAAATATTTGCAAGTACGTAAACTACGTTTAAATAATTATTTGGAAGAAACAAAATACGGGGAAAGATTTTCAGTTCTGGCTGGATCTTACTTTATCTGTTTCCTTAGGCTGTCATGTTGAAAGCTTATCTCTGTACGTAGTACGTACTGCTGAATTTCAAAGCCAATAATTTCCACCTAAGGACGTTTAATTGCGTAAGTTAAGCGAATACGTTCAAGATCAGTATACATCAGCTTTCAATGAGTTTTGAACCATGCGAGCAAATTGTATAAGGATCCCAGCTATCAGCTATCAGCGTATATCAGGTATATGAGCCATGAGCATCATGATTCATGATATTGACGCATACGGAAGTGACGGTGCGCCTGTACGAATGGTTCGTAAGTTGTAATTGGAATGTTCGTAAGTTGCAGTATATATTCGCCGTGTATTTGCGTCGTCTCTTGTACCTTAGACAGAGCTGGAAAATGAAGAAGAAAATGTAGATTAAGGTATGGCAACTGTTTCGGTAAAGCATCTTGATTAGATTTCTACTGTTCATGTAATGCTCTTTTATGTTTTGTTTGACAGGCCTCAAAAGCACGGACCGACGACGGGTACAATCCTATCCACTGAGTCCTGACGGTGACAATAGCATCACTCCTGCATAGCCTACGACCCATGACTAGTTTGAGTTTTACAGTTGATTGACTTAAAATTCCGTCAGAGCCCGGAAATATTGTACCACGTTCATCATCTCACCTACTTTGCAAAAATGGTAGCACAACTTTGGCTGCATGCGTTGTTATCTTTGAGGTCCAACTCAAGGAGACCACCAACTTTTGAGTGAATAGTGAGTTCGTAAAATTGATATACGTGGATCTGGATTCTGGATTATGGAATCTGGAATCTGGAATATGGAGTCTGGACGGAAATGGTGTAGTGACGGAGTCCAGAACTACAGACTACAACACATTTCTAGAGTACAATTTGATCATTAAGGCAGTTGAATTCTGCTTTATGTCTTCCAATGCTTACACATATGAATTTTGATATACATTGACAGTAGCCTGTCGTAGTGCGTGACTCTTTGTAGTACAAGTGATACACTGATGTATATACTATATACGAACACCCTGACTGAGAGTATTTGATGATTGTGACAGCTACTAAGCAATGCATCATGTCTTTCAATTTAAGGCAGCCCTATACTTCTCATGCTCGCCTCAATAAGGTTCCACACAGTGCTTTTGTGGCTTCAAGTTTGGCGGGTTAATGCTAACCATGATACAATGCCGTAGTCTGAAGTCTGAAGTTTCGCAAGCGTTAGAAAGGGTCTGTGAAAATAACACTATGTGCTTCCGTGAAGCTAACAATTACGATGATGCGGGACGATCTACCTGACGTTTATGATCTTGCACTAAGGACGTAGATCCCGTAAATTTGTTATAACTTATCACGAGCACCGTATAGAATGTTCAATAAATGATCAACAACTTTGCTGCTCAATGTACTAGCCTCTAGTCATTAGCAACACCATCTCGAATCGACAAATTACATGTACGCAACGTTCTAGAAATAGTTCAAGACTGGTGCTTTACAAGGATTAAACTTTTAAGGTTTTAATCACCATTTAGGCTCGAGATGTTATGCATATGGATGCATATAGGATGTTGTCAACTGTCAGGCTTACGAACCTTCGGTTGCAGGAGAACCTCGTGAACAATGAATCTCAAACCGTACGCTTAAGTAGTGGTTACTACCTACCTAGTACTCAAGTATTCGACGGTAGGTAATGGCGACGAATGACTATTACACAAATCACGGAAGACGATACAAGAGGCTGGGAGATTCATCGTCACCAGCGGCCACTCGTTTAACACTAAACGTACTTTAAGTAAAATTTGAGAACAACATGATAAGATTAGAGGATTTATTGTTGCAACGCAGACAGGAATCGAGGCATGTGATAGGAACTCACCAAGAGCATGAATTTGGCTCGCCATACACCCTTTCGTTATGACTTCTGTTGTAAATCAAGCAGAAAATACAAGTGCCTTAGTATAGGTATTACGTAGTACGTATCAACATAAACGTATACTTCCAGATTACAGGGATCTTACAATTCGTCTCAGATATAGTGTGCTGCAGATTACAAAGCCTTTGGCTTGGAGCTCCGAGTGATTTAAATGGTCGGGCTTGGTTGTAACGTCACTAAAGAAGCCGACTACAGAAGGCCTTGAGGCCTGAAGGCTGGGGCAGATTCCAAAAGGTGTGTGTAGCATTAGCATAAACATTTTGAGTGATTAGTGATGGGTAGTTTAAGCGGCCGTGTTTCATCCATACATCAATGATGATCCTCGTAAAAGTTGTGATGACACTTTGTAGAACTTCGCTTACATGAATTTGTCTCTGGTGCGATCGGAAAGTTGAAAGAAGCCTTGTTCGGCCGGCCGATAACGTGTAGCGTCTTTTGCGCCTCAAGATTCAATATGCAGTTTGGTCAACACTGAAGCTGCTTAGTAGGTACGACGACGTACCTACCTACCTACCTAACGACTTTTATCTCTTATTCCGATTTTCGTTTGACGACTAGCTTTAAAGCTAATCTTCCATTAAGTTGAATGTACGAGGTTTTTTTTGACCATTTTGCTTCCAATTGTGGAAGTGCCACTGACCACCTGCTGGAACTTTGCATCGGTCTTCTTGTACAACTTGCATTTGCATTGTATAGATGCAGCCTTACGCAGTGCATAAGTGAATAGGGAGATAGCCGGCATACCTTAGCAAGCAGTTTTAGGATCAGGCATCGAGCAGATTCCAGGACCAGCTTCGTCAGTACGTAAGTACAATTGTCAATTGTCAATAAACAGATCTAGCCAGACACCCGTAATGAGATACAGATACATGCCACTGTACGTCTTTGTTTACGCATTCAAGGGCATTCCTTGATAAACCTTATTTTCGCAGAGTTCACACACTACGAGCTACAACAGGCTATGAGATGTACCGGCTTTATGAGGCGAATCACGTCGTACACAGCGTATCACCATCTGTGCATCTTCGCCAGTAACTTGTGCCAAGTTACCAATCTGTAACTAGGACGCGCCTTGATTGTTTATGTTAAATGTAATTTTTTTTTAACTTAACGTGCTACATGCTCCAGAATCTCAAATCGTAAACTGAACTATGCGTCAATTTTGAAGTAGACCTCAATAGTCATCGCTCACAGCAGTGATCTGTTGACATTACGAAGCACAGAGCGTCTATGCTGAATCTTGAAGATGTATTTATATTTATATCCTTTATTTCCCACAATTATCGTAGCAGGCCTTTCTATTCATTTCATTATATAACTCATCAAATCATTTACACAGCTTACAATTAAGATACCCAATTGATATCATCACACAACACCTCAGCGTCTAAGATGATAACAACTCACACAATGAGAATCCTGCTTTCTCTATTTTTGCTCTTCGCCTTGACAACCGCCAAAAGGATTGACAATGTCTTCAGAGAGATAACATCCATCACTCTTCAGAGTGGTAACAACTACGTCATGGATTTCTATACCGTTGAATTGACATGGAGAATGGATCTATACCAAGACATCAAAGTTGGTGATACGTTCGTGTTGAACATGCCAAACACATTCGAGTCAAGACTTACATCTGCTTCTGGTCTCAGCAATAACTTCAACATGAGGCTAAGCGATAATTCAGTTATTGCCAGTTGTACCATCCATCAAGGTGCTGGAAGATCCACAACAACCGAGATCGAATGTATGGTCGTCTCCGAAGTACCAGAAACAACAGCTGTCGGGGGTACTCTAAGCATGGATATTGTGCTTGACGGTGGTGGTCGTTCCAACGCAACGGCCATGGCTTCACTGTGGTCGACAGGCTCAAACACAATCACATTCAACGGCAACTTAACAGCAACAGTCAACTTGGTGGCCCAGAACACGGACAGCATGTCTGTTTTTTCAAGATACACCATGCAAAACGACATCTTCCTCTACTGGCTGTCTCCAATCAATCGTTGTCGAACAACCGGTATCAGATCAGGTACATTCACACTCCAAATCTTCGCCAGTGCAGCGGATTTTGGCCATATTGAAACCGAGTTGACTGAGGCCTACATCGCTGACGCAATCAGCTCCTGGGGGTTCCCAACAACAGTCTCCAAACTTGCCACTTCCAATGAAAACCTATCTGCTAACCAAAGAACATACACCCTTTCATTTGGAGCCATCCCAGCTGGATCTCGTTTCGCCTTTTCCACATTCGCAAAGTTCACCACAGCGCTTCAACAGTACAACGTCAGACACGTTTTCAGCGTCGTTTGTAACGATGGTACAGTGCCTGGCACGCTCTCTGGCTTCATAAATTTCCAATTGATCTCTGGGCTCAACCTCAACACCGCCAGCGCTGAGCGTAAGTACTACTACTAATCAATTCGCACTAGGATTTTTTTAACTAACAATACTCAAAAATTTTAGATGTACCATCAACAATTACAACTACGACAACATGGTCAGCGGCTAGCACCAAAACAGCTTTTACCACTGGTACAGACGGGGATATCACACAGATCGTCAATGTCCCAACACCAACAACAAGCTACGCTACGCTAACTTCGTCATGGACTGGTTCCTATTACACGACATCGACATATCCACACACGTCTGGCGCTACTGAAGTCACCGTTCTTGTTGAGACTCCATTGCTTCCAACTACTACTGTCACTTCCCCATGGACTGGTTCTTTCACTACTTCATTTACCTCACCAATTGCTTCGAATGCTACAGAGGTCACAGTTGTTGTTGAAACTCCGGTTATTCCAACCACTACCATTACTGAGTCATGGACTGGTTCTTTCACTACTTCATTTACCTCACCAATTGCTTCGAATGCTACTGAGGTTACAGTTGTTGTTGAAACACCGGTTATTCCAACCACTACCGTTACAAACTCATGGACTGGTTCCTTCACTACTACCTTTACCTCACCAATTGCTTTAAATGCTACCGAGGTCACAGTTGTTGTTGAAACTCCAGTGATTCCAACAACTACCATTACTGAGTCATGGACTGGTACTTTCACTACTACTTACACTTCTCCAATTGCCTCAAACGCTACTGAAGTCACAGTTGTTGTTGAAACTGCAGTGATTCCAACCACAATCATTACCAACTCATGGACTGGATCTTTCACTACTACCTTTACCTCACCAATTGCTTCAAACGCTACTGAAGTCACAGTTGTTGTTGAAACTCCAGTGATTCCAACCACAATCATTACCAACTCATGGACTGGATCTTTCACTACTACCTTTACCTCACCAATTGCTTCAAACGCTACTGAAGTTACCGTTGTTGTTGAAACTCCAGTGATTCCAACCACTACGATTACCAACTCATGGACTGGATCTTTCACTACTAGTTATACCTCACCAATTGCTTCAAACGCTACTGAAGTTACCGTTGTTGTTGAAACTCCAGTGATTCCAACCACTACGATTACCAACTCATGGACTGGCTCTTTCACTACTAGTTATACCTCACCAATTGCTTCAAACGCTACTGAAGTTACCGTTGTTGTTGAAACTCCAGTGATTCCAACCACTACCGTTACAAACTCATGGACTGGCTCTTTCACTACTACCTTTACCTCACCAATTGCTTCAAATGCTACCGAGGTCACAGTTGTTGTTGAAACACCAGTTATTCCAACCACTACCGTTACCAACTCATGGACTGGTTCCTTCACTACTACCTTTACCTCACCAATTGCTTCAAATGCTACTGAGGTCACAGTCGTTGTTGAAACTCCAGTTATTCCAACTACAACCATCACAAATTCTTGGACTGGCTCTTTCACTACTAGTTACACTTCACCAATTGCTTCAAATGCTACAGAGGTCACAGTCGTTGTTGAAACTCCAGTTATTCCAACTACCACCATCACAAATTCTTGGACTGGCTCTTTCACTACTAGTTACACTTCACCAATTGCTTCAAATGCTACAGAGGTCACAGTCGTTGTTGAAACTCCAGTTATTCCAACTACCACCAGCACAAATTCTTGGACTGGCTCTTTCACTACTTCATTTACCTCACCAATTGCTTCGAATGCTACTGAAGTCACAGTTGTCGTTGAAACTCCAGTGATTCCAACCACAACCATTACCAACTCATGGACTGGTTCTTTCACTACTACCTTTACCTCACCAATTGCTTCAAACGCAACAGAGGTCACAGTTGTTGTTGAAACTCCAGTGATTTCAACCACTACCGTTACAAACTCATGGACTGGTTCCTTCACTACTACCTTTACCTCACCAATTGCTTCAAATGCTACCGAGGTCACAGTTGTTGTTGAAACACCAGTTATTCCAACCACTACCGTTACCAACTCATGGACTGGTTCCTTCACTACTAGCTACACTTCACCAATTG